>CAUIUS010000010.1:0-260000 GCA_961210405.1 Drosophila mercatorum
TAGTAAGCGTAGCAACGTTTCCCATAACTGAGGCTGAACGGCCGGACCCAGCATAAGTAGATCACTCAGCGATAGCTGAGAAGACGATTTGCTAGAAACATCGAACACTACCCGGAGCTTTGTTGACGAGCTGTGCGGTCTTAGTACGCATTGGTTCGGAATAAAAAAATTGCGGCTCTCTCGGAATGTGAATATCTGTCGAACTCATATGACCCAGGTCCAAGTACTCCCTTATGAAGTCGATATACATAGGCCGAATGTCATCTTCTTTGCACACCCTGTCATATGACTTGCCTAGACTGTGCGGATTAGATTTAAATGGCAACGACATTCTGAGCCGACTGTAAGTTGGTGTGTTGGACTGTTACTAGCTATTTTTTTTCGGCCTTCTCTTAATACATCAAAAACGATATCGGCACCGAAAAGCATATCGTTGTGGCTTGTGAAACTGAGGATCAAATAACTGCACGCTGATCTTCTCAGTAAGTCTCTCAGGTTGCTATGACGATATGGATATGATTTGTGTGTCGTCCGTTCGTGAGGCGATTGATGTTTGAACACTGTGACTAACAACTGACTGACAGTTGGCAATACCCAATAATTAAACAGCCCTTTTTCCCCATTTCAATTTTAATTGCTTAGCTAACTCCTCAGTGATAAACTTTACCTGAGAGCCGGAGTCTAAGCGGACGCTAGTTAACTGATACGATCCTGATTGATCTTTTACTCTAACGACAGCCGTTGCCAGGAGAACTTGGTCAGAGGCGCTACTCGCGTGGCTCACAGCCGAAAACTGAGACCCAATGGGACTCGGAACTACAGGGATAGCCGTTGAGCTGATTTACAAGCTCCTACCGAATGCCCTGTTCGCAAACAGTTTATACAAAGCGGATAACCCTTCGCGAATTTGAATCGATTCCGGCAAGGTATTGTTGCGAACGACGAACAAGACTGAATATAATGGTCATTAGATTTGCAAAAAAAAAAACACTTATTGACTTGGAGCTGACTTTGAAGAGCAACGGCTCATGTCGTTTTTCCACATCTTTTTCCATTGTCATGAGGTGTCTTACGACCTACGTCGCATGCAGAAGAGGCTTCTTCAGCTGTCAAATGTTGATACCGTCTGTTTTTTTTTTTTTTTTTGTAGTCTAAGTTCTCTTCCCATCTTGAGCGTCTACCAGTGTGTACCTTGCTCATTACTAAATGTATCAACATGGCATTGGAAATCTGTTTATCAGATCCTAGCGATAACAGCGATTCATAGATGGCACGCACCGAATCATCATCTTGGGCAAAGACGATGCTGATGGTGCAGACTACTGGATAGTTTAAACAGCTTGGGAATGCTATTAAAAAATATGAGACATTGGTTGTCATATACTTTTCTTAAAGCCTTCAAAGTTTTTGGGTAAATATCTTCTGTTACTTGATAAGCCTTAACAGTACCTAGTGCCTCTCGATCTAGGCACGACTACATATGATTGAATTTTTCTATCTTTGACAGAGCTTGATCATTGTCAATTAAATTCTCAAACAGTCCTATAAAATTCAGGTATTCGGAATACTCTCCACTAAATCTTGGTAATTTAATGTTAGGTAGGTTTCTTGTATGTGACACGGAGCCAATCATGGTCGAATTGGCATGGCTTTCCGGTTTTGGTTGACTGTCACTACCTCGCTTCATTAGTAGTGCCTTGGTTGACACACACAATTCCTCTGATGTTGATCTAGGCACTAAATCTTAATAATTATCGTCCAGCTCTTGCTTTATTTTAAACGCGTTTTTATACTATTTCACGTAGTGATATAGTATATTGGGTTTGTGCAATGTCCGTCATGCTGTCCGTCCGTCTGTCCGTCTGTCAGTCTGTCCGCCTGTCCGTATGAACGCAAATCATTTCCACACTATTGAAGCTAGAGCCTTGAAATTTGAAATATATACTCGTGTATACCCTAGTCTGATAAAGTGTCAAGATTTTCCAGATACGCCCACTAGGGGCGTGGAAAATCGGAAAATGCATTTTCCTGTATCTCAGAAACACTACTTCTAGAAGAGCTAGAGAGTTGAGATTTTAACTGAACACTCATGTCGACATCCCAAAATCAAAAAGCTATGGCGGATATATCTACGCACATTGGGGGCGTGGCAAATCGGGTCAAACTGTATCTTCTACAGTTTTAATGCTAGAACGCCCAAATTTGGCACGTGGGTTACTGTTACGATATTATAAGGATCGATTTTATGGCCACGCCCACTAGGGGCGTGGCAAATCGGATCTGAAGATATAGTAATTTTACTAGTTTCGTTATATTTTGAGCACTATTAATGCTAGAGATTTGAGACTTGGTATATATACTCGGGTTAACATCCCACAATCGAAAAGCTATGGCGGATATATCTACGCCTTCAGGGGTCGTGGCAACTAATATCAGCTTATATCTCCCACAGTTTTAGTGCTAGAAGCTTCAAAATTGAATGTTAAGTTACTGGGGGCCTCCTCTACCGATTCCCCAAAAATTATTGTTACGCCCCAAAAGGGGCGTGACATACAGAAAAATACCCTGTAATTTTCCCATTTTTCGAATGTAAGCATCCAAACTTTACAGTTATATTCCTGAACGCCCACTCTATGCACATGCCAAAAACTATTTGTTTACGGCCACTGGGGGCGTGGCAAATCAAAACTGAAACATCTGCAGCTTCTGAGCCAATAACGCGCCAAATAATTACTTTGTGACCTTTGACCTTGTCTTTTGATTTGCTAAATTATATATATATATGTTTGAAAAGAATATTTTATTAATACAAAATAACTAAATAAAGAAAATATAACAAAAATATCAACATGACCGCACCGGGGTTCCAGCCCACACCTCAACGCTTGCCAACGAACCTTAATCACATTTTCAGAGTTGCCACCTCTCTCATTTTGAGAGATGCCATCTCTCTCGATTTAGGTGCGTGTTTTTGCTAAGGTAATGGTTCTATGCTTCGATCCTAATTGAAACTGTCTGGCCACCTCCAATGAAAAGTTTTAGTCTGCAGCTAATTTGAGAGGCGAAAATGGTGATTTAAGGTTAAATTTTAAAAAAATAATGTGATAGATGCCCCTGTGTGCTGCTGGGACGTGAAATAGTATTTCGCTGTCGGTTGCGTCCGACAGCAACGTTCTTACTTGTTTTACATATCGGTTTAATATTTCCAAACGACATTCGATTTTAAAAGGCTCTACCGATATTTTGTAGTCTTTCAACGATTTGTTGATACGCGTTATGTCGTTTGTAACATTTTTAGCAGTTTTTTTCAGCAGGCTTTTAATCCGCGCTGATGATGACTAGTCCATAGACCGATTCTTTCCGTGCTTGCCAGTCATGATTCTCAAAAATTGTATTCAATTAAAACCTATTTTAACTAAACCCGAATTATAATGTAAGCTAAGGAATTGCAGAATACTATCCGGTGCGTTCGGTCGATAATCTATATATTATATGTTGGCTAGTTGTAAATGAGCTACTACGAACGATTGTATGTAACAGACACTTGTAAAATATTTAGCTAAGACAACCACCCACTGTTTGACCGTGAGTTTCAAACCTGCACTCATACACGTTTGATGCGCACAACGAACAACGCAAGTGGGAGCGCAGATGCACTGGCGAACTTCACAACAACGGACAACAAGGGCTGGTGAGTGCCGAGCATGTACACACTTATTAATTTTGCCGAACGACAAGAGCGCAAAGCGAGAGTGCAATGATGGCGAAGAGTGGATACCAAAAACAATGTATCAGCGCTCTCTCTTCGCAAGCCAGAGCGCACGCAACAACGATTGCGCGAATAGCAATTGGCAACTAGAGAAGATTTTAAGAGATCGACTTGAGCACAAAAGGCGCCAAAGCTGTATGAAACGTTTTTTTTTTCTTTTTTTTTTCTTTACGCCGAGGTTGAACTCTCTGGTTCCATTTTGACTCTATGTTCGTCAAATTCAAGAGTATACAGAGGTCAATGTCTAATTATTTTGACAATATACATATATATATATATATATATATATATATATATATATATATATATATATATATATATATATATATATATATATATATATATATATAAACAACCATGTACAGCATTTATTGATAAAATACTCGGTATATATGTATGTATATGACTCTATGTACTTCCCTGGTTATTGTAGCAAACCATGTAATTCTCCTGTTCCTGTTCCACCGATGCCGGCTCGTGTTGAAGAGTCCACCCGGAGTGCAATAAATGTCCTGACAAAAAGGACTCGGTACTATATACCGTTTAAAAAATCAACTTATGTGGTCTTCGAATTGTGTACTGATTTATTACAAGCTAAAAACTTAATCTAGAGGTCAGAGAGCCAGCACAGGAGCCCGAACAGATGGAGAGAGCACTCGCTCCCGCTCTTGTGGTTCTTGCCCTGCTCTTTACAGTGCCCTAATTAATTTCATGCACTTACAACTGTATTTAACATTATGCACAGTCAAATGACTGAACAGTTATCAATTATTTGAAATAAATTCGATCCTTTCATGCTATACACGAACCTCCGAAAAAAATTTCAAGTCGCTAGCTCTTATATGTTCTGAGACTGACGCGTTCAAACATTCAGACAGAATGACTGACGGACAGGGCTAAATCGACTCGGCTTGTCTCATTGATCAGGAATATATATACTTTAAGGGGTCTGCCACGCCTCCTTCTGCCTGTTACATATATTTCAACAAAAACATTATACCCTAATTTCCCATTTTCAATAGGTTCAGGGCATAAAAATCCAAATAAATGTCAACTCTACAAAAAATCATAGAATCATGTAAAGAACAAAATAGCGCCTATCTCCCACCTCTAATCAAAACAAGTAAGAACGTTGCAGTCGGACGCAACCGACAGCGAAATACTATTTCACGTCCCAGCAGCACACAGGGGCATCTATCACATTATATTTTTTTAAATTTAACCTTAAATCCCCACTGTCGCCGCGCAAGTTAGCTGCAGATTAAAACTTTTCATTGGAGGTGGCCAGACAGTTTCAATTTGGATAGAAGCTTAGAACCCTTACCTTAGCAAAAACACGCACATAAATCGAGAGAGATGGCATCTCTTAAAATAAGAGAGGTAGCAACTCTGAAAATGTGATATAAGTTCGTTGGCGAGCGCAGAGGTGTGGGCTCGAACCTCGGTGCGGTCACGTTGATATTTTATTTTGTTGTATTTTCTTTATTTAGTTATTTTGTATTAATAAAATATTCTTTTCAAACATATATATATATATATATATATATATATATATATATATATATATATATATATATATATATATATATATAATTTGACAAATCAAAAGACAAGGTCATCGGTCACAAAGTCATTATGTGGCGCGTTATTGGTTAAGAAACTAGATTTTTCAGTTTTGAATTGCCACGCCCCCAGTGAGGTAGACATATAATTTTTGGCATGTGAATAGAGTGTGCGTTCAGAAATATAACTGTAAAGTTTGGATGCTTACATTCGAAAAATGCGAAAATTACAGGTTATTTTTTGTACGGCATGCCCCTTTTGGGGCGTAAGAATAATTTTTGGGAAATCGATAGAGGAAGCTCTCAGTAACTTAGCATCCAATTTTGAAGGTTCTAGCATTAAAACTGTGGGAGAAATAAGCTGATATTAGTTGCCACGCCCCCTGTGGGCGTAGGTATACCCGCCATAGCTTTTCGATTGTGGGATGTTAACCCGAGTATATATACCAAGTCTGAAGTCTCTAGCATCAATAGTGCTCAAAATATAACAGAATCAGTAAAATCACTATATATTCAGATCAGATTTGCCACGCCCCTAGTGGGCGTGGCCATAAAATTTTTTTGGCGGTCTTTATAGAATTGTAACAGTAACTCACGTGCCAAATTTGGGCGTTTTAGCTTTAAAACTGTAGAAGATACAGTTTGACCTGATTTGCCACGCCCCCAATGGGCGTAGAAATATCTGCCATAGCTTTTTGATTTTTGGATGTCAACATAAGTGTTCAGCTAAAATCTCAACTCTCTAGCTCTTCTAGAAGTAGTGTTTCTGAGATACAGGAAAATTCATTTTCCGATTTTCCACGCCCCTAGTGGGCGTATCGTGAAAAACTTGACACTTTATACACGAGTATATATTTCAAATTTCAAGTCTCTAGCTCCAATAGCGTGGAAATGGAATTATAAACCAAAAAACTATCCAACACATATTCACCTGTCCCTCTACATCAGACCTTAAAACCCTAATCTTCCACAAAAACTGTCCCATGTATATCCTTACAAACCCCTTCCCAGAAAATATGTATAAGCTAATCAAGTTCCTCAAAAGTAAAATCTACAACCTAATATAAATATATGTAAGCAAGCCGAAGGCCCTAGCAGCCTGTGCTTTAATTATTAAGTTGGCATATAATTTCAATTATAGGTTACTCTTATAAATAAATAAAAAAAATAAAAAATAAAATTCTATAAGGCTTTTGCTAGAAGCACACTGTAGAACCATATGTCACAATAATAGGTGAGTGATCAGAGCTCAAGTCAAAAATCTTCTCTATTTTAAAATTGTTTTGCGGTAGTCCAGATAATACAATAAAAATCAAGTAAATCTGGGATTTTGCTCATATCAGTTGGCCAGTATATTGGTCTACCTGTCGACAGGATTGAGTATTAATTATGTGTTATACATTTATACAGTTTAGCACCCTTTGGGTTTACTAGCCTCGATCCCCAACAGAGGTGTTTGGCATTTTAGTCGTCCCCAGCAATAATCAGCCCACCCAGTCCTTGAAAAAGTGTGTTAACATTATCTAGCTTGCAGGGATGTCACATACACTGCTGCACCAGCGATGTTAGAATGCATACATTTTATTGCTGCAACTTGCATTAAGTTTGTAGCATCAGCACAAATAGCATCCAGACTTTTTTAAATATGGGTATTTTTAACTATACCTGCACTTCCTCCTTGTAATCGGTCAGATGGGTGATAAGCATTCATAATATCATACTCTTTAATAAGTACGTAATTTTTCTTTGTAAAGTGAGTTTCTGATATTAGTAATATGTCAATGTTATTGTTTTTAATAAATAAAGTTTTTTCATTTCGATGATTGGGAGGCCTATTGACACTCCATATTGCTATACGAAGATCTATTTGCATAATTTGTTTACTAGCAACATTATCATGTTGAGTAAGTTGGTTGTAAATACCGACTGGTTTATTAATAGTTGTTCAATTCTATCTAATGCAGATTTTTCTTGTATTACAGTCTCACCTCTCAGTTCTTGTGCATAGCTAGCTTGATTTGTGTACAAGTTATTTAAATTCACAAATAAATGATTGAGTAGACGAACACGTACGAGGTACCGGTGTTGATATCTAAAAGGGGGTTGACGCGCGGTGTTGCGAGTTATGAAAAGACTTGAATGTTTACGACGTTCTTTATTCTCCCAATTCAACTAAATCTAAATGACATAAGCTCTTATAGTCGAAGCTATCCCTAAGCCCTAAAGACGCTGGCATTTCACATTATGCGAGGGATCGTATTACGCCTGGCAGTAGTTCTGCAACATCCGCTCGGAATGGTGTCGTAAACATTCATGCGGAAGATGCATGATCAGCTTGAATGTTTACGTTCAGCTGGTCAGTTGTTTTAACTCCTCCCCCACTTAGATGAACGACGTGCTCGGATTTCTTCAATTACCGCTTGAATATCACTTTGAGGTTTGTTCTTCTGATGTCGTTAGTAAATTTTCATTGAGGCGTAGCACGAAAGTACAAGGATGACTTGTTATCTGTTATGTTTAGAAGCGTAGATACTCTGGTCTCGGGGATTTCCTCACGTAGCTTTAAAGATTTATATATACTGTGTCGTTTATCTTTATCTCGTCGTCAAAGGTAAGGAGGAATGTTCCTTTTGCCATTTGTTCGCCGACTATAGCTGCTCTGTCGTTGATGATGATAACGCCATCGTCGATGATAGTTAGAGGTTCAAGATGGCTGGGTCTAGTTGCACATGTTGTGTAGGGTAATTTACTGCAGAACGTTGTTGTGAGGGCTGTATTACAATTTCCTATTGATATTATATGATTGCCGACATCAGATATATTGTAGTTTTCGCCGAAATTTATTATAATGTGATCGTGTTGGACAGGGTATACGGTTAATTTTTTACATATGTACTATGTTAGTCTTAGGGTATCTTATAACAAAATGTAGAAAATTGTTTAATAAGACTTTAACTTGAGATATTCCCATTAAGTCGGTAATAGTGATATTAATAGGGTGTTCATTAAAAATATTTTTTAAGTCGGAAGAATCCAATATGGAGGGATTTACAAAAGTGTTACTGATAGCATTAAGGTTTCTAATTCTGAAATAATTATTCTGTTTCTTGAGAGCACTGTTTAATACAAATGTTCTGTGTATGTTTGCTTTGTTTTTGTATCTTTTATTAAAAGGTTTACTGTGTTAGCTTATTTATTGGTTGTTGGATTTTTGTGTTTATAGTTATTTGCCTATTTTCTGATTCTACGAGTTCTTTCTGTGTAAATTTCAGTTTCTCGAAGTCGTCGGAGTCTTGTGTGCCAGCTACGACTTTAAGCCTAGTATATTAATACTCCTAGCATGTCTACGATGGATATTTAATGTGGCTACTAGTGTTTCTATATGTTGTATATCTGTGTCTAATAACTGTCTCATGTGTGATCGTGGAAAATTGTTTCTTAGTTCTTCCGTGTCTTTTACTATTGCTCAGTATAGAGTAAGATTAGTTGAGTGTTCTAAATATTGAAAATCCGTCCAAATGGCTACATATCCGTTTGAGATCGGTATGAAATCTGTACTAGTTTAGCCGTTATCATAGTGGCAAAAAGCTTTCTAGCCCAAATCGTAAAAGATAAAACAAGTAAGAAAACTCTAGTCGAGGCCGCTCGACTAGGGTATACCCTGAACCCTGCGAAGAACCGCTATTCCAAGCATTCTTTGTTTCTTTTAACACATGCATATGTACGTTCATTACAAGCAAAATATACACACACACGCACAGGCGCAAGCACACACAAGCGCAAGTCATCAGCTGTTCTTTGGCTGCTATTTGCATGCCAATGTTATGGGAAATTAAATGTTTAATAACTTTTTTCTAGACGAACGATTTTGATCAAACTTGTTGGGCGTGATCATGTCATCCATATGTATGTATGTAACAAAGCACAAGTCTCTAGTGTTTGATATACGGGAGTTACAAATTTGAGGCGAAGGGGGCGAGGCATCCAAAGTTTAACAAAAACCGAAATTGCGTAAGACCCAAATAACAGATCAATTAAATAGAATTTTATAACTAAATGTAGATATCGGTTTTTAATCGATAACATTAAAACGATGATAGTTATCGAATATTTGAAACTAACTCGATCGAGTCGTGATATACACGAACCTACATAAAAAACCTAGATAAAGAACCTACATAAAAATTTCAAGTCTCTAGCTCTTGTAGGTTCATAGAACGACGCGTTCATACATACGGACAGACAGACAGACTGACGGACAGGGCTAAATCGACTCGGCTTGTCTCCCTGCTCAATATATGTATATACTTTATGGGGTCTGCTACGCCTCCTTCTGCCTGTTACATACATTTCAACAAAACTATTATACCATGATTTCCCATTTTCAATGGGTTCAGGGTATAACAAAAATTGAAAAATTATGCGAAACCTTATACGCCCAATTTCTGTATAGCCCATAAAGCTATACGAACAGATACGTAGAATGTAAGAATGTTAGATAAAGGTAAAATATAAGTCAAATGTCAAACATTTTGTTAGTTTGAAAACATAATAACATAACCAAATTTAATGATATTGTAAAGCATTTTAATTTAACGATAGTTAGAATAAGTATAGTAAACAACTAGATTTAGTATTTTTAGCATTTAAGATCTGCTGTACAAATGAAGATGATAGAGAAATTGGAGGACGGGCACACTGGGATCGTTTTGTCGCCTCTTCTTTTCCGACGCAAAAGATAGCACATGCATTAAAACGATTTTAATGAAATCTAATCTGAAACAAGTAAGAAAACTCTAGTCGGGGGTCCCGACTAGGAGATACCCTGAACTCCGTGCTATGTGCGCTTTTTAAAATACTGCATAATTAACATTTCGTATAAACTCACAGAAAACTAAATTCAATTCATTTTCAATTGTTTAGCCAATAGCGCCATCTATGTTTCGATAGAATAGTGCCATCCATGTTTGGATTCAACTGAGCAGCTGATAATTCGAAATCATAGCGCCATCTACTAAAAATATGTACAATAAAACTTGCGGTTCTTAGAATTTACTAGGTGCGAGCAGTTCAATGTGTGTGTGTGAAGGTGTGCACATGTATAGGAAGACTGTTTGTTGTGCGCTGCTGGTCACGTGTTTGCCAATTGTCGAAATGTTTTGCTTAATAAATTTTGCACGAATTGATGAATTTGAATGAAATGCTCAACATATTTTACTAAATTTTTTCCAATTTTTAAAAATGCAAGCCCATTCATTTCTTGGCATTAAGTGCAACAAACCTTAATTTAAATATTTGGGCAATTCGGAGCCGGTATCCAAAATTTAACAACAATCAAAATTACATAAAATAAATATAAAACTTGCAAACAAATTTGGGGACTCTTGCTATAAAGACGTGGGAGATATAATTTTATAACTAACATTCGATAATGTTTTTAATCGATAACATTAAAATTAAAATAGTTATCGGTTTTTTTGCAACTCGATCTTTTCGTGCTATTTACGGACCTACATAAAAAATTTTAAGTCTCCAGCTCTTATAGGTTCTGAGATCGACGCGTTCATACATACGGACATGGCTATATCAACTCGGCTTGTCACCCTGATCAAGAATATATATACTTTATGGGGTCTGCCACGTCTCCTTCTGCCTGTTACATACATACACATTTCAACAAAAACATTATACCCTGAATTCCCATTTTCAATGGGTTCAGGGTATAAAGCCATCGCGTGATATATCTGCCGTTTGAATAGAAGTTCACTACTAAGAAGTAGGATATACACACGTTAATACACATCTGCGCTAAAATATTGGTGACAAAAGAGGAAATTGCTAAATTGCTGCGTACCGGCCCTGGCCACTGTGGCTCAGCTTAGGCGCCTGTATAATGAAGCGGTCGACCATGCTGGAGGAGAACATGTAAATGCTCCGGAGCAAAAAGGGCACCAAAGGCTGCTGCCATTGTCGCGGTGGCCACCGATACGATCCACGATGACGAATGCAGGTGGCGCCCTGCCGCGCCACGGCTGTCGCACGGCAGATGCCTGCGCTGGCCACTGCCGGGTCGGCGGCTTCTCGCGCCGCACTTACCACCACTTCTGTTGCTGAAATGACGGCTGCCGCAGCGTCGACGGCTGATAAAACAACTGCCGCCCCTCAAACAACTGCCGCCCCTTAAACAACTGCCGCCCCTCAGAAAACTGCCGCCCCTCAGACACACGAAGAGTTCGACGTAGCCGTACAATTCGCTGCAGCTCTACAGTCAGGGTACAACCCGAGGCCCGTTGGTACGCAGCCCGGCTTGGCTGAGCAGGGCTTGCTCCTGGAGTAGCTGCGGAGCAGAAGGAGGCCCTCGAACTACAGTGTCAGATAGCCGCCCTCAAAAGGCAGCTGGCCGGCATCAAAACGCCTACCCCGCAGTTCGCTGACGTTGGAATGATTGAATCGATGCTGTCTCGCTTCTCGGGCGACAATGATGTCAACAAGTGGCTCAATGATCTGGAGGGCGCTCGTGATTTGTTAAGCCTCAATGAGAGGATGCATTTGGTCGCATGTCGACGCATGCTAGAGGGGACTGCGGCAGTGTTCTTGCGCACGGTCACTGTGCATCGCTATGACAACCTGAAGGAGGGCTGCTGAAGGAGTTTGGGTGTGCCCACAGTACCGAGGAGGTATACGCCGCTCTGCGAAGCCGTCGCCGCCAGTCGGGAGAGGAGTTCCTGCGGAAATGCAAGAGATTGTCATGCATCAGGCAATTCCTGAAGGTGAGCTGGTCGATCTCATAATCGGCGGACTGCGGGAAGAGTCGCCTGCCGTGGGCATGCTATACGCTGCCCGCACCCTGCCGGAACGCTACGAGAGGCGTCATGTAGAGTCATCGAGGCAGGCAGCCACAGTGCGTCAGCAGCCTGGGACCGCAGAGACGACCAGAAGGCCAACCGGGCCAGTGGACGTGCCCCTGGCAGAAGTGAAGTGCTACAATTGCTCGGCGTTTGGACACTATAAGAGCCAATGCCTAAAGCCGCTTCGTCATCCCGACGCTTTCTTCAAATTCGGGAAGGCCGGGCATGTATACAAGACGTGCCCGATGAGGTTAAGTGGGCAATCGGAGATACCAAAATCCTGCCGTCTCCGCCCAAAACTGATGTCCTGCCGTAGCCTTGGAGGAGGCCGATTGTTGTCGGAAAATAATGTGCGCTGTGCGCATCAATAATTCTAGAACAATATTTAATAAAATGCTTATACTCCCTAATTCAGCAACTGCGTTGCCCATTATATTGGGGTGGGATATATTAAAGAAGGTCAACATTATATTGTGTCACTTTGGGAACCAATGCGACAAAGATCGGCCTAGAGGATCTGCCGAGACCAAAAGGGGCTGTTCCAAAGGACCGCAGTGGTCCTGACACACAATATTTCAGTACAAACAGACGTCGTAGGTGTGGTGGTCAGAACAGAGTCATTTCACGCCGCCGAGGCAGCTAGTAGAAGGAACTGAGACAGTAGAAGAGGCATTAGCGGTTATAAATGCCATGGACGTACCAATAGGAGAGGACGACGATTTTGACACCGGACCAATAATAATTCCAGAGCAGTCAGACGTGATAAGAGAAGTAATTGGGATATCGTTTTTAGACGTACCTGGAAAACAAATTAAGCCCATAGAATACGAGATGAAAATCGAATTAACTAGCCAGACGCCAGTATTCTGCCGCCCGCGTCGCCTGTCTCATTATGGGCGCCAGGAAGTTAGACAGATTTGTGAAGACCTATTACCCGCCGGAATTAATTGTCATAGTAGTTCACCGTATGCTTCCGCTATTCTGCCGGTCCGTAAGAAGGACAACACTTTCAGAAAATGTGTCGATTATAGACCGCTGAACAAAATAACCGTTCGGGATCATTTCCCAATTTCGCTGTTAGATGATTGTGTTGAACATTTGGGTGGGAAGTCTTTCTTTACTGTGTTAGATTTAGAAAGTGGATTTCATCACGTGAAGATGCATCCAGATTCAATTTACTACACGGCCATCTGCCTCCAGTATTCGCTAGGTTCGTATATTTCGTCCTGAAGGATCTGATCAACCGAGTTCAGTTAGTTATCTACATGGATGACGTTACGTACCTTGCGGGTGATTGAAATTTTCTAAGTGCCGGTTCACCTACATTACTGGAGTATTTGGGATATTTGGCTAATTCTGCCGGGATTACGCCCAAGTCAGCCCATCTTCAGGCGATTCGAGATTTCCCATTGTCGAAAGATCGCAAGGATCTATAGCGTTGTTTAGCTCTGTTTTCATACTTCCGTCGATTTCTGGTTGTTGAGGAAAGAATCCCTTTATGTTTTCTCGGAAGAATGACTCCAGGCGTTCTGGACGCTGCAGTCCAAACTAGTAGACTCGCCAGTGCTGTCCATTTATGATCCGAAGTTAGAGACCGAGCTACATTGTAATGCGAATTCCTCGGGGTTTGGCGCAGTGCTCCTCCAGAAGCAGATTGACGGTAAATTTCACCCAGCGGTCAGTGCCCGAATCCACGCCGCATAGCTATGAACTAGAAACGTCAGCTATTGTATACGCCCTGAAGCGTTTCGAGACCTATCTCAAATTGATTCTTTTTAAAATTGTAACTGATTGCAACTCACTAGCATTGACTCTAAGGAATGGGGGATCTTCCGCGAAAATAATACGTTGGGCGCTCTTGTTGGAAGACTATAACTATACAATTGTCTACCGTTCGGAAGTGAACATGCCCCACGTTGACGCCCCGAGTAGATTAGAGACCGTAGTCTATGTTGGTGATGTGGACTTAGACTTTCAACTGCAGTTGACACATAATCGTGATCCTGACGTTGTTAAATTACGTAACGATCTGGAAGATCATGAGGTACCGGGGTTTGAGCTGACAGCCGGTGTCGCGTATCGGCGATCGCCCAACGGAGTGTCGCAGTTCTATGTCGCCGCAGAAATGATTCAGAGTGTATTAAGAACAGTACATGAAAAATTTGGTCAGCTGGCCACAGAAAAGTGTTGTGCGCAGATCCGAAGTCATTACTGGTTCCCCTATATGAAGTCACAAGTAGATAATTTTACTAGTAATTGTCTAAAGTGTATCTACTATTCCGCCTCGACGCAGAGCAAGAATGCTACTCTCCACATCATCCCGAAAGTTCCCTTGCCGTTCGATACCATTCATATCGACCATTTGGACCTGCTTTCGTCCATTCACAAAGTTTGATAAGCAGTACCCTGCAGCCACCACGAATTTTCGGGAAGCCTGCCGTTGCTTAGAAACGCATTATTTTAAGAATTATAGTCGACTCCGACGAATCATTGGCACAATATTGTACACGTCCTGGATGCTACTGCCTCCCCGCGAGCCAATGGCCAATTGAGTAAATTGACAGAGCATTCCGACTGGGTGCAGCAGTTGCCGAAAGTGGAATTTACCCTTAGAGCCCCTGAGCAGTAAGTTCCTAGACCAGAGCAGAATATTCAGAAATCTCAGGAGTACAACGCAGAATATTTCGGAAAGCATCATCGCCCCGCAGTACAGTACGAGGAAGGTTACTTTGCAGTCATACGAAACGTAGATACGACGGCAGGGACGTACAAAAAATTCAAAGCGCTACCGTGGCCCCTACGTAATCCATAAAAAGACATCGATATGTCATTCGTGACATAGACGGTGCCCAGATTACCCAACTACCTTATAATGGCGTCCTGGACTCGTCCAAACTGAAGTTATGGCTCGATCCCAATGTAAATCAGACTAAGAGCAAGTCCTAGATATATATCGGAGAGACATAGTTCACAACTGTTTAACCCGAATTTAATTAACATACCAGTCAGATTTGATGAGTCAGTATTAATGGATACTGACCAAATTAAGCTACAGTCCAATAAGGAAGACAAACACTCGGTAGAACTATAAAACAAACTAATCATGACATCCACAATCGAAAATCGGCAATGCGACAAGTCTCAACGTCAATCCCAGAGTTTTACGGTAACAAGTTATCACTCCAACTCTTTTTGACAACGTTAAGGATAACTTATAGGACTAAAGGAGATCCAGAAGGCTTAGCCTAAAAAGTATCAAATCAAAGATAACAGGCACAACTTTATAAAGATAAAGTCCAAAATGAGATAACGTCAAAGGAGAATCCTCCGATGTTATTAAAGCCAAATTGTCAAAAGCCATACAGAAAGGGAAAACTGCCCAAAAGTTTACTACAGAAATTAACAATTTACTGAGGCTTCGTATATTGATGAGGGCCTATCGGTCGAACATGCTGATAAACTCAGCACCCAAGAAGCCATCAGAACAATGGTTAAAAATTGTGACCATGGAAAACTCAAAACAATTCTTGAGGCAGGAAACTACAAAACCATGAATGAGGCCATTACAAAGTACGTACAATATACATAGTACTGAAATGACAAGTAGTCCCAATGCGGTATTCTTCGCACAAAGATGCGTGGTAATTACAACAGATATAATTATCGCGGTAGAGGCAATGGTCGCGATTATTATAATAATAATTATAATAATAATAATCGCAATAATGGCCAGAATTATAACTACAATAACAGCTATAGAGGAAACAATAGAGAAATACAAACTTCTAAATATATAATTCCATACGATTTTCACATCGTAAATTTACATTTCGCTATTATGTGATGGAATACTAGGAATCGATTTCATTAAAAAATACAACTGTCATTTCGATTTTAAGTCGTCTGAAGACTGACTAATAATTTGACCAAATAATTTAAAATACCCAATTTATGTCCCAATAACATATAGTTCTGGCAACAATTCCATGATTCTGCCAGCAAGATCGCAAGTTTTCCGAAAAATTGAAATAACCTCAGAAGAAGACAGTGTATTCATTCCGAACCAGGAAATTCAGCATGGTATTTACATAGCAAATACCATAGCAACATCCCAAAATTCATTCATAAGAATGCTTCATACAACTGAATCTTGTGAAGAACCGCTATTTAGAGCATTCTCCGAAGAAACAGCAGCTTGGCGAGACGCCGATCCCGCAACACACCAGCGAAATGTTGCACATAGACATATTCTCAACCAACAAAAAACAATTTTTGACTTGCGTCGACAAGTTTTCCAAATTCGCCTTGGTACAACCAATAATATCAAGAACAATAGTCGACATTAAAGGTCCTAACATTAAAACAATATATTGCGATAATGAACCTTCATTCAACTCAGAAACCATAACGTCCATGTTGAAAAACCAATACAACATCGATATTATAAACGCTCCGCCTTTACACAGTTCATCAAATGGCCAAGTGGAACGATTCTACAGTACGTTAGTTGAGATCGCTAGGTGCCTAAAGATTGACAAAAAAATCGAGGACACAGTTGAACTAATACTGAGAGCAACGGTAGAATACAACAAATCGCTACACTGAGTCATTTGCGAAAAATCAGTTGAAATTTTGCATGAGGGACCCGAAAAGCGCAGCTCAGGTATTACGTCCAAACTGGCAAAAGCCCAACAAAACACCATAGAAAGGTGTAACGCAAACAGGCAAACCCGCATATTTGAGGTAGGAGAGGAAGTATTCCTCAAAAACAACAAGAGGTTAGGAAACAAGCTAACCCCTCTCTGCACCAGACAGGAAATACAAGCAGACCTAGGAACGTCTGTCTTAATTAAGGGGAGGGTGGTCCACAAGGACAACCTAAAATAATCTTACCTTATATTTAGTTAGGAAATAAGTCCTCCAAGACAAGGCACCGCAATTCCACCACATAATCCAAGGGATTTCTTAATAATCAGGGTAACGGAAGCACAATTAATCGAATCAGATTCCAGACAGATAGCCATAAATTCCGAGACACAGAAACAAATAAACAAACTAACTGATACCGTAAACCAAATAATAAAAGAAAAAAAAATAAATTAATCGACACTCCACACTTGTATGGGACGCTTTTGGCTAGAAACAGAATGCTAAACATTGAAATTCAAAATTTAATCCTCACAATAACCTTGGCAAAATCTGGTATAGTAAATCACACAATATTAAATCACGCAAATTTGAATTCACTTGTCAAACAGGACACTCCAATAGTTAGTTAATAAAAGCTTCAAAGATTAGAGTTCTATAGTCCGACGATACAATTCACATACTAATAGCCTTCCCAAGGGCGAAGCCAGATGCAAGAAAATCACCACCTATCCCGTGTCTCACAATCACACTATACTACGTCTCGACGAGAACTCGCTGGCCGAATACGAAAAGGATACCTCTGCAGTCACCAAGTGCGTTCAGAACGCACACAACAGCTTTGAGAACGATTTCGACGCGAGTCCTGCGCGCCATTACTCTACGCGGGAAGCACGGCTCAATGTTATACTCAACCCAGTCACCTAAAGGAAGTGGTGACCGTCGATCATGGCATGAGCATCATCAACGAGGCGACTGCCCGCGTACGCACAGATGATAGACCCGAAGTAATCGCAAAGGGAACACACTTAATAACGTTCGAACGGATAGCTATTGTCAACGGAACCGAAGTTGTAAACGAGCGAAAGGCAATGGATAAAATTCACGGCATCGTAAGGTCTCCACTTCTAAGGATCATCGGGCATGACTCGATTCTGAGTATCCCACTACTACACCGAATGAGTAACGAAAAATTACACTCCATCCAAGAGGTGAAGGAAGAGACCGATAATGCTGGATCGCCCAAATTATGGTTCGCCGTCGGAGCAATACTAAATGTGGGTCTCATTGCCTCACTCATCCTTGTCCAGGCAATAAGGAAGAGACGAGCATCAATAAAAATCCAAAGTGTGATCGGCAACTTTAAAATGCCCGAGGACGGTCATAAACTTGAGGGGGGGGGGGGGCAGTTAACACATAAGTACCTTAGCAACTAAGCAACTAACACATAAGTACCTTAGCAACTAAGCAACAATATGTGAACGATGCTGTCACGCCAAATTGTGAGTTCAGTGCTCTGCACTGGCGACAATCAGCAGCGATAGCACCACACTTCTATACTGAAGTGATGCAGCGCTGAGAATGCCGAGTCGGCTTACCGACCGTGGTCCGATGGCGCGACGCATCGTCTTCCCGAGTCGGCTTACCGACTGTGGTCCGAGGGCGCGACGCAATTATGCCTTGCATTTGTCTTTAGCTTTAGTTCGTTTTTGATTAAAGATGGCACTAGTCGCTTAAACCGCACTCCGGCACCCTGCTGTCAATTTGTTCTAATTAATATACTATTGCACCACAAGGGCAATAATCATCAAAGGGGACGAAGTCAAGTCCTCCAACATAATCTTCCTCACAGAAATATTCATCAGTGTCTCCTCTCGGATTTACTTCCTCACGGAAGCGCCGTCTGACCGGGATTACGTAACCAGCACCCACGTGGGACCGCCACGGCTACTGGATTACCACTTATAAATAACTGGCGCCCAACCGTCCCAACACCCACCAAGTTCAAAGGCAATAACAGAAAAACATGTAAGTTTGTCAAGTGAACCCAAATGAAAAAAAAAATTGAAGTTGTGAAAAAATGCATATTTTGCCAAGGAAAACAATTGCATACTTTTACTCAAATAAAAGTAAAATATAATTGCATACTTTTATCCACAGTAAAATAAAAAACCATTGCATACTTTAACCAAAATAAAAACCATTGCATACCCTCATTAAATATAAAACCATTGCATACCTTTAATGCAGGTTTTATTATAAATAAACAACTGCTACTAAGACAGTTATATGCCCAATACGGAAAAGCTTTCATACAAATATCGAGGTTGACAAATGAGCTGGAACACCTATAGGGAAATTAAAACCGAGTACAACAGTGACGATAGTATAGGCGAAGAACAGGTTGGTTGGTGCCCAGAAGACCAGGTGGCTAACACAATGAACCCTTCACAAATCCAAGCTCTCATTGACAGTGCTGTTAAGTCAGCACTGTCACAGCAACAGTCCCAAATTAATTCAATAACTCAGGAAATACAAAGGTTGCAAGTGGAAACGCCAGCAGTCGTCTCTTACAAAAAAATAACTGTTGTTCCTGGGGTAAAATGTGACATAAAACTCGACATAATAAAATCAGTACCAGACTTCTCTGGTGCACAAGACCAATATGTTGCCTTACTTATCTCCTACAACACGGTGCTAAATTTCGACGCCATCCTGGCTAGACTAGATTGCACCTATGCCGACCGAACATCCTTACGCCTACTGAGGCAAAACTTAGACATGGTCAGACAAGGCGAAATGACACTTATGCAGTACTATGATGAGGTCGAGAAGAGACTAACTCTGGTAACTAATAAGATTGTTATGTCACACGAGCAAGAAGGCGCTGATTTGCTTAACGCTGAAGTTAGAGCCGATGCCTTACACTCTTTCATATCCGGCTTGAGGAAACAGCTCAGAGCTGTCGTATTCCCAGCGCAACCCAGAGACCTATCCTCTGCGCTAGCTCTCGCCGTAGAAACAGAAGCCAGCATAGAGAGGAGCATGTTTGCAAACTCCTATGCTAAAGTTGTTGAGGAACGATCCCAAACAGCTGAAAACAGCAAACACAAACCATATGGTAAGCCGAATAGAAACTACAAGGAAGACCACGGTCAAGATAGAAACCCTCATTACAAACAAAAGAAACCTGTTTCAAAGTAGCAACCTAAGAAAGAAAGCCAAGAGCAAGCCCCACAACCGATGGATGTAGATTCTTCTTCCAGATTTAGGCAGCGCACCGAATACAATCAGAACCAACCAAATGAGTCACACGCTCATAAGAGGAGGAACTCCTCAGAGAGACAAACAGGTCCGAGACGGCAACGTCTTAACAACATTGTTCAAACGGATTCCGAAGAACAAAAAATAGCATACGTAAAAGCCGCAAAAGCTGCTGTCGAGGAAATTGACAGCGAGGAAGAGTACGATCAAGCCGACCTTGTCCATTTTTTAGGGAACGCTCCCGGTTACCGTTCATCGAACGACGGTTGGCTGGGAGAACACTAAGAATGTTAATCGACACTGGCGCGGCAAAAAACTATGTTAAGCCCGTAAAGGAGCTGAAAGCCATATTGCCGGTCGCCAAACCCTTCTCAGTGAATTCGATCCACGGGTCCACTGAAATAAAGGAGAAATGTCTGATAAACATTTTTAATCACACTTCCCCTTTTTTCTATTAGACACACTTAGTTCGTTTGATGCCATTATTGGATTCGACTTGTTAACACAAGCCGGGGTACAGTTGAACCTTGCTAAGAGTCTACTAGAGTATCAGGGTACTTCTGAAGAAATTAAATACCAGAAGTGCACTGATGTAAATTTCACCGATGTAAACGACATCGTAGTTCCTATCTCTGTCAAAAAAGAGTTCAGGAACATGATACTTAAGAGGAAAAAGCCCTTTTCAACAATAGAAGAAGCGCTCCCTTTCAACACCTCTGTCACCGCCACAATCCGCACGGTTGACAACGAGCCAATATATGCCAGAAGTTACCCAAGTCTAATGGGCGTGGCTGACTTCATAAACAATGAAGTCAAGCAATTACTAAAAGACGGCATCATTGGACCATCAAGGTCGCCTTACAACAGCCCAACGTGGGTTGTTGACAAAAAAGGCACAGACGCCTATGGTAACGCAAACAAAAGATTAGTCATCGACTTCAGAAAACTGAACGAGAAGACTATACCTGACCGTTACCCAATGCCCAGCATCCCCATGATTCTAGCGAACCTGGGAAACTCTAAATACTTCACTACCCTTGATCTAAAGTCAGGGTATCACCAAATATACCTTGCAGAACATGACCGCGAAAAAACCGCATTCTCTGTTTGCGGTGGCAAATATGAATTCTGCCGACTGCCATTTGGTCTTAAGAATGCTGGCAGCATCTTCCAAAGGGCAATCGATGATGTCCTAAGGGAGCATATTGGAAAAATTTGTTACGTCTACGTAGACGATGTCATAGTTTTCTCAAAAAACGAAGTAGACCACGTCAGGCACATTGACACGGTACTCAAGTGCCTGATTGAAGCCAATATGAGGGTGAGCCAGGAGAAAACCAACTTTTTTAAAGAAAGCGTAGAGTACCTTGGTTTCGTCGTAAGCAAAGACGGCACCAGATCCGACCCAAAGAAGGTCAAGGCCATTCAAGAGTACCCCGAACCCAAGAGCGTCTACAGTGTCAGATCCTTTCTGAGTCTGGCAAGCTATTACAGAGTCTTCATAAAAGACTTTGCATCCATAGCTCGTCCAATAAGCGACATTCTAAAAGGAAAAAAATGGTTCGCTGAGTAAGCATAGGTCAAAGAAAATAGCAGTTGAGTTCAATGAAACCCAGCGCAACGCGTTTCAACGCCTGCGCAACATCTTGGCGTCAGAAAACGTAATTTTGATGTACCCAGATTTTGAAAAAGCTTTTGACCTAACTACTGACGCCTCAGCAAACGGAATTGGCGCAGTCTTATCCCAAGAAGGCAGACCAATTACCATGATTTCTCGCACCCTAAAAAGTGCAGAACTGAACTACGCAACCAACGAAAGGGAGTTGCTAGCTATCGTATGGGCTCACTGACCATCAGCCTCTCACCTTTGCAGTAGCAGACAAAAACACCAATGCAAAAATAAAAAGATGGAAAGCCTACATCGACCAATTCAACGCCAAAGTTTGCTACAAGCCTGGCAAAGAAAATTTTGTAGCAGATGCATTGTCCAGACAAAATCTCAATGCCCTACTAAATGAGCCTCAATCAGATGCTGCAACCGATCACAGCGAACTTTCACTGACCTATACGGTTGAGGCCACAGACAAACCATTAAACTGCTTCAGAAACCAAATCGTTCTGGAAGAAGCACGTTTCCCGTTGAAACGCATCATGGTTTTGTTCCGCAACAAAACTCGCCACCTGATCAACTTTACCGCTAAGGGCAGCATTTTAGAAACTCTCAAAGAAGTCGTAAATACGGAGGTCGTGAACGCGATCCATTGCAACCTCCCCACATTAGCAAGCTTCCAACACGAATTAATTACTCATTTTCCTTCTACAAAATTTCGGTTTTGTAAAAATCTCGTACGAGACATAACGGGTAAAAGCGATCAGTTGGAAATAATAAATAGCGAGCACAATAGGGCGCACAGAGCAGCCCAAGAAAACGTCAAACAAATCTTACGCGATTACTATTTTCCGAACATGAGCAGATTAGCCCAAGAAGTAGTCTCAAATTGCAAAGTTTGCACGCAAGCAAAGTATGACAGACATCCCAAGAAACAGCAGCTTGGCGAGACGCCGATCCCGCAACACACCAGCGAAATGTTGCACATAGACATATTCTCAACCAACAAAAAACAATTTTTGACTTGCGTCGACAAGTTTTCCAAATTCGCCTTGGTACAACCAATAATATCAAGAACAATAGTCGACATTAAAGGTCCTAACATTAAAACAATATATTGCGATAATGAACCTTCATTCAACTCAGAAACCATAACGTCCATGTTGAAAAACCAATACAACATCGATATTATAAACGCTCCGCCTTTACACAGTTCATCAAATGGCCAAGTGGAACGATTCTACAGTACGTTAGTTGAGATCGCTAGGTGCCTAAAGATTGACAAAAAAATCGAGGACACAGTTGAACTAATACTGAGAGCAACGGTAGAATACAACAAATCGCTACACTGAGTCATTTGCGAAAAATCAGTTGAAATTTTGCATGAGGGACCCGAAAAGCGCAGCTCAGGTATTACGTCCAAACTGGCAAAAGCCCAACAAAACACCATAGAAAGGTGTAACGCAAACAGGCAAACCCGCATATTTGAGGTAGGAGAGGAAGTATTCCTCAAAAACAACAAGAGGTTAGGAAACAAGCTAACCCCTCTCTGCACCAGACAGGAAATACAAGCAGACCTAGGAACGTCTGTCTTAATTAAGGGGAGGGTGGTCCACAAGGACAACCTAAAATAATCTTACCTTATATTTAGTTAGGAAATAAGTCCTCCAAGACAAGGCACCGCAATTCCACCGGGTAACGGAAGCACAATTAATCGAATCAGATTCCAGACAGATAGCCATAAATTCCGAGACACAGAAACAAATAAACAAACTAACTGATACCGTAAACCAAATAATCTCACAATCACACTATACTACGTCTCGACGAGAACTCGCTGGCCGAATACAGGATACCTCTGCAGTCACCAAGTGCGTTCAGAACGCACACAACAGCTTTGAGAACGATTTCGACGCGAGTCCTGCGCGCCATTACTCTACGCGGGAAGCACGGCTCAATGTTATACTCAACCCAGTCACCTAAAGGAAGTGGTGACCGTCGATCATGGCATAAGCATCATCAACGAGGCGACTGCCCGCGTACGCACAGATGATAGCCCCGAAGTAATCGCAAAGGGAACACACTTAATAACGTTCGAACGGATAGCTATCGTCAACGGAACCGAAGTTGTAAACGAGCGAAAGGTAATGGATAAAATTCACGGCATCGTGAGGTCTCCACTTCTAAGGATCATCGGGCATGACTCGATTCTGAGTATCCCACTACTACACCGAATGAGTAACGAAAAATTACACTCCATCCAAGAGGTGAAGGAAGAGACCGATAATGCTGGATCGCCCAAATTATGGTTCGCCGTCGGAGCAATACTAAATGTGGGTCTCATTGCCTCACTCATCCTTGTCCAGGCAATAAGGAAGAGACGAGCATCAATAAAAATCCAAAGTGTGATCGGCAACTTTAAAATGCCCGAGGACGGTCATAAACTTGAGGGGGGGGGGCAGTTAACACATAAGTACCTTAGCAACTAAGCAACTAACACATAAGTACCTTAGCAACTAAGCAACAATATGTGAACGATGCTGTCACGCCAAATTGTGAGTTCAGTGCTCTGCACTGGCGACAATCAGCAGCGATAGCACCACACTTCTATACTGAAGTGATGCAGCGCTGAGAATGCCGAGTCGGCTTACCGACCGTGGTCCGATGGCGCGACGCATCGTCTTCCCGAGTCGGCTTACCGACTGTGGTCCGAGGGCGCGACGCAATTATGCCTTGCATTTGTCTTTAGCTTTAGTTCGTTTTTGATTAAAGAAGGCACTAGTCGCTTAAACCGCACTCCGGCACCCTGCCGTCAATTTGTTTTAATTAATATACTATTGCACCACAAGGGCAATAATCATCAAAGGGGACGAAGTCAAGTCCTCCAACATAATCTTCCTCACAGAAATATTCATCAGTGTCTCCTCTCGGATTTACTTCCTCACGGAAGCGCCGTCTGACCGGGATTACGTAACCAGCACCCAAGTGGGACCGCCACGGCTACTGGATTACCACTTATAAATAACTTATATATATATAATTTCGCATAACATTGGCATACATTTATTAGCCCACGCACATCTGACGCAGCGACTTACGTGTAGGTGATCCTGTATTTATACATACATATATACACAGGCTCACCTACACATAAGCACAAGTCGCTGCGTCAGATGTGCGTGGGCTACTAAATGTATGCCAATGTTATGGGAAATTAAATGTTTGTCGGTGAGTACGTTTGGGTATTTCACAAGAAAAGTAATTTCATCATTATGGAAATATTGAATCAGCTTCTAATTGAGCTGTGATTGGTTGTTTGCATTTTGTAGCTTTAGAAGAACCGTTTTAGCGGGGCGCTAGCGTTCTGTCGCTGACGCCGAGTGTGGTTCGGTGGAAGACGCGACCAAGAATTATTCGTCTCGAGTTCAGTTGAAGTTGGAACTCGAGTGCGACCGAAACTCGTTGCGCGAACGAAATGAGTGAAGAAAATATTACTGCTCCGACATGTTTAATAACTTTTTTTGTAGACGAACGTTTTTGATCAAACCTTGGCGTGAAATACTTGATTTACAAATTTGAGGCGACGGGGGCGTAGCGTACACAATTTTAAAAGAACCGAAATCGCACAAGGCTCAAATAACACTATATGGAAAATTTGAAAAATCTAGCTAGAAAGATAAATTAGATAGAGTTTTATAACTGAATATCGATTTCGTTGTTAATCGATAACATTAACATTAAAATAGTTATCGTTTTTCTGAAACATAACTCGAAATGCGCGCCCTATACAGGGACCACAAACAAAATTTGACGTCTCTAGCTCTTGTAGGTTCTGAGATCGACGCGTTCATGCATACGGACAGACAGATGGGCATATGCCCATCGTATTGTAGTGTATACAATATCTGGTGTCATATGCTTAACCAAAAGTTAGAGTATTGCACTAATATACACAGTGGCACTTTGTCGCTGTGTTTACGTAACACATCCGCACATGAGCTGTCATATGATCCGGCTATATGTTGACGGGCCTGCAGCGTGAGATCTGCAGCATAAGCATTTATTTCTTTATGTACATATATGCCGTCTGTATATACATACGTATGTATATATGCTACGCTCTCCCATTCTGTCGCTGCTCTCAGCGGCAGAACGCTTTTATATATATGTCGAAGCAAACTATGTTGCTGCATACTGTATGTGAGTGTTTCTGCGTATTGCACGTACGCACTGTGTGTGTATTGCTGTGTATGAGAATTCTGGTTATTACCAGAATTCCTAATTTCATCATACTAAGAAATATTGCATCAGCCGCTAATTGCGCTCTGATCGGTCTTTTGCATTTTGTCGCTTTAAGAAGTTCCGTTATAGCGCGACGACAGCGCTACAACGCTGTCGTCGAGTGTGGTTCGATGTGGGGCAGAGAAAAGGCAGTCAGTTCAATTTTGGATCGTGAAGCCTGCGCATCGAAACTCGCTGCGCTATTAGTTAAAGCCATGGAGAAGAATAACGACGCTCCGACATCAGAACCAGAGTCTGCTGGAGCTTGCAAGAACCATGCAAGCGTCAACACGCGAGCAACAGCAGACTCGTGGCGTCACTTTGCCAAAATTTTTCTCTGACACTGCAGGTGCAGATGCCTCAAAGTGGTCCATCACAGCTGACATTATATTAACGGAACAGCCCCTAGAAGGAAGCAGACTCATCATGGCACTAAGCGAAGCTATAGTGGGCAGTGCCTCACAGTGGCTAACTCAAATTGCATATCCCGGCATTAAGTGGATTGAATTTAAGGAATTATTCCTCCGCCGCTACGAAAATAGTGAAACGTCGTCGGCAATGTTTCTAAATCTACTAAGCAGTCGCCCAACTAACGGCGAATGTCTTGCGGTTTATGCTAGCCGTTTGGTGACCACTCTAACTTCCAACTGGAAAAACAAAAACATCGAAGAAATTGCTGTGTCAATTATGCTAGCGCATTTAGCCAATGTGGATAACCGCTTGTAACGGATTGCGTTCACGTCAAAAGTTCAAACTAGAAGTGACTTGCAATCCGAACTAGGCGCATTCACTTTTAAAAAACATCGCAATGCCGACCGTGATGACGACTCCGGACCTGGACCTGACGCCAAGAAGAGGAGAATATTGACAATATTGTGCCATTTCTGTGGCAATCCAGGACATAAAATTGCTGAGTGCAGAGCCAAAATGCGACAAAAGGGCGACGCGACATCTCAGCGAGACAAGCCAACTGTTACTTGCTTCAAGTGCGGGCAGCCTGGACACTTCGCAAATCAATGCTCGAAAAAGGAATCAACAAGTACACAGGGAGCATTCCAACGGAAGACTGTGAACCAGTGCTTTGTACCAGAGCCAACTGGAGTAATGATGCAGCTCGGTGAGATTTACCCAATTTCTTTTGACTCTGGCGCAGAGTGTTCACTCATTAAAGAGAAAATATGTAGTAAGCTAGCTGGTAAGCGTTTTAACAGCATTATCATGCTAAAAGGTATAGGCGATGCTGGCATATATAGCACCTTACAAATATTAAGCCAGGTCACCATAAATGAGAACGCACTTCAAATATTGTTCCATGTAGTGCAAGATAATCATTTGAAAAGCGACATTGTTATTGGCCGCGAAATTCTTAAACAAGGATTTAATGTCACTGTATCACAAAACCAGTTTAACGTAGTAAAAGCCAAAGCCGTAAATACTTGCTCAATAGATAGGGAACCAGTTGACCTTACAAATCTTGATACCGAATTGTGCGAGGCTGATAAAGACAAACTAATAAAAATGCTTGAGAATTACTCCACTGCACTTGTAAAAGGGGCACCATCCACACGAGTCACGACAGGGGAAATGAAAATTCACTTGAATGATCCAACCAAAACTGTACAACGCCAGCCTTATAGACTTAGCCCTGAAGAAAGAGACATTGTCCGAGAAAAGTTAAGCGAGTTACTTAAATGCAACATCATTCGACCCAGCTGCTCCCCTTTTGCCAGTCCTATGCTGCTTGTCAAAAAGAAAAATGGTACAGACCGACATTGTGTCGACTACAGAGAGTTAAACTCTAACACAATCGCAGACAGGTACCCTTTGCCGCTCATTAGCGACCAGATCGCTAGGCTGCGTGGCGCAAATTACTTCACGTGTCTTGATATGGCGAGTGGTTTCCACTAAATTCCTATCCACCCTGATTCAATAGAATACACTGCATTTGTGACCCCGGATGGTCAATATGAGTTCCTGACCATGCCGTTCGGACTCAAAAATGCGCCTTCCGTTTTCCAACGGGCAGTCATGCGTGCCTTGGGTGCAAGTCACCCCTATTCATACGTGATTGTTTACATGGATGATATCATGATCGTGTCACCCACAGTCGAATTAGGATTGGAAAGGTTAAAAATAGTACTAGACATTCTCACAGATGCTGGAATCATTTTTAATGTTAACAAATGTAGTTTCTTAAAAACAGTCGTTCAATATCTGGGATATGAGGTAAGAGCAGGGGAAATTCGACCAAACTCGCGAAAGATTGTTGCGTTAACATCGTTGCCACCGCCACAGACGGTTTTTGGTGTATGACAGTTTATTGATCTTGCATCCTATTTTCGCAAATTCGTACCCGGATTCTCTCAAGTCATAAAGCCGTTGTATTCCCTAACATCAGGAAGGGAAAGTTTTGCGTGGACTACTGAGTTGGAAAGCATTCGCAAGAAAATTGTGACTATTCTTACAAACGAACCAGTTCCGGTAATATTCGACCCGCAATACCCTATAGAATTACACACCGACGCTAGCTCAATCGGATTTGGTGCCATGCTTTTACATCGAATTAACAATAAGCTTCACGTTGTAGAATATTTTAGTAAAACAACTTCGCCAGCCGAGTCTAGGTACCACTCTTATGAGCTTGAAACTCTGGCAAAATGGACTTAACTCCTAGAGTTCATCGCTGGTGGTCTTATTTACAATCTTTCAAGTTTGACATACAGTACAGAGAAGGAAAACGTATGGCACATGTCGAGTTTTTATCTAGAAACCCAGTTACTCAGAAACAATTAATGTTGAAAAAAATTCCCGAGAAGCGAATAAACATATCAGAAATTTCAAATAATTGGTTGTTTGCCGAACAGCAATTGAACCCGAATATTTCTGCCCTTGTCAGTAAACTGAATTCAAATGACCTACTAGATGAAGTAACTAATACTTATGATTTGAGAAAAGGGTTGTTGTTTCGTAAAATCCAAAAAAATGGTAAGACACGATGCTTGCCAGTTGTGCCCCGAAATTTCAGATGGTCAGTAGTTAACCAGGTACATGAGTCAATCATGCACCTTGGTTGGCAAAAAACACTTGACAAAGTTTACCAATTTTACAGGTTTGAGAAAATGAACAAATATGTCCGTAAATTTGTTGACAATTGTATAACCTGCAGGACAGCAAAGGCACATTCCGGCAAATTTCAAGCAGAATTACATCCATACCAAAGGTTAGCATACCTTGGCACACTGTCCATATGGACATTACTGGCAAATTAAGTGGTAAAAGTGATTTAAAGGAATATATCATTGTTCAAATTGACAGCTTCACAAAATTCGTACATCTTTACCACACTCTCAAAATAGATACGGAGAATTGTATCAGGGCCATAAAGTCTTCAACTTCCTTGTTGGGTGCACCAACACGCATTATAGCTGATCAGGGTAGATGTTTTTCTAGCGCGCAGTTTGCAGAATTTTGCTGTTCAAAAACCATAAAACTCCATTTAATCGCGACTGGGGCAAGTCGTGCTAATAGCGCTACAACGCTGTCGTCGGGTGTGGTTCGGTGCGGGGCAGAGAAACGAAAATGCAGTTAGTTCAATTTTGGATCGTGAAGCCTGCGCATCGAAACTCGCTGCGCTATTAGTTAAAGCCATGGAGAAGAATAACGACGCTCCGACATATACATTATGTATTTAGGCTAAGCTTATTAAAAACCTAAAATAAAGAATCATTCAGAAACAAAAAGCAAAAGCAAACGAAAGCCCAGGTGTCTCATTGACAGTAAAACCGAAGTAACTACATGGCGACCGTGACAGCGGTGCGGTGATAAATAAATAAATAAATAGGTACGGCAAATACATATAAAACAAGTAAGAAAACTCTAGTCGAGACCGCTCGACTAGGGTATACCCTGAACCCTGCGAAGAACCACTGTTCCAAGCATTCTTAGTTTCTTTTATATACACATGCATATGTACGTTCATTACAAGCAAAACATACACACACACATACACAGGCGCAAGCACACACAAGTGCAAGTCGCTGCGGCAGTGCGTCAGCTGTTGTTTGGCTGCTTTGCATGGCAATGCTATGGAAAAGTAAATGCTTAATAACTTTTTTTCTAGACCAACGATTTTGATCAAACTGCGAAAAACCGCTATTCCAAGCATTCTTAGTTTCTTTTATATACACATGCATATGTACGTTCATTACAAGCAAAACATACACACACACATACACAGGCGCAAGCACACACAAGCGCAAGTCGCTGCGGCAGTGCGTCAGCTGTTGTTTGGCTGCTTTGCATGGCAATGCTATGGGAAATGAAATGTTTAATAAATTTTTTTTCTAGACGAACGAACTTGTTGGGCGTGATCATGTCATCCATATGTATGTATGTGCCAAAGCACAAGTCTCTAGTATTTGATATACAGGAGTTGCAAATTTGAGGCGAAGGGGGCGTGGCACCCAAAATTTAACAAAAATCGAATTTGCGTAAGGCCCAAAGAAATGCAAAATTTAAAGACTCTAGCTAGAAAGATGAATTAGATTGAATTTTATTGCTGAATTTAGATTTTCGTTTTTAATCGATAACAATAAAACGATAACAGTTATCGAATTTCTGAAACCAACTCGATATGCGCGCCTTATACAGGGACCTACCAAAAAAATTTAGCTATTGTAAGTTCGACGCGTTCATACATACGGACAGACGGACAGGGCTAAATCGACTCGGCTTGTCTCCCTGATCAAGAATATATATATACTTTGTGGGGTCTTCCACGCCTCCTTCTGCCTGTTACATACATTTTCACAAAACCATTATACCCTGATTTTCCATTTTCAATGGGTTCAGGGTACAAAAACTTTATATTTTTTTAGAAGTTCGTGTATATCACGATTCGATCGAGTTTGTTTCAAATATTCGATAACTATCATCGTTTTAATGTTATCGATTAAAAACCGATATCTTCATTTAGTTATAAAATTCTATTTAATTCATCTTTATAGTTAGAGTCTTCAAATTTTGCATTTAATGTTATTTGAGCATTCTGCAATTTCGGTTTTTGTTAAATTTTGGATGCCACGCCCTCAAATTGCCCCATCGCCTCAAATTGCTAAATCACGTATTTCAAGTACTGCTTTAGCAAATACACACATATAAATGACATGATCACGCCCAACCAATTTGATCAAAATCGTTGGTCTAGAAAAAAAGTTATTAAACATTTAATATCTCATATTATCGGCCTCTTGCAGCAGCAGCAGCGAAAGTGATGAGTCATAATGCACAGTTAGCAGATTGTGTGCTTGTGCGTGCGTCTGTGTGTGTTCTTGTGCGTGCGTCTGTGTGTGTGTATGTATTGCTTGCTACATATGTACATATAAAAGTAACGGAGAATGTTAGCGGCTCTTAGCAATCGCAGTTCTTCGCAGGGTTCAGGGGATCTCTTTGTCGAGCAGTCTCGACTAGAGCACTCTTACTTGTTTCAACAAGCAATGGTTCATATCGCTTCACGCGATTACCATTTGGTTTAAAAATAGCGCCTAACTCATTTCAGAGAATGATGACAATAGCATTCTCAGGCCTTGAGCCTTCTGAAGCCTTCCTTTATATGGATGATTTAATTGTTATAGGTTGTTCTGAACAACACATATGTATGATTAAAAATTTAACAGATGTTTTCAAGCATTGCAGAAAACATAATCTGAAATTACATCCAGAGAAATGCTCATTTTTTATGCCGAGGTGACATTTTTAGGTCACAGATGCACAGATAAAGGAATCTTGCCAAATGACAAGAAATTTGACGTCATCAATCAACTATCCAGTCCCTACGGACGCAGACAGCGCTAGAAGATTCATTGCATTTTGCAATTAAGACGCTTTATAGAAAACTTCGCCGAATATTCACGGCACATAACAAGATTATGTAAAAAGAATGTCCCATTTGAATGTACATCAGAGTGCGAAAAATCATTCAATTATCTAAAAAATAAACTTGTTCAACCAAATCTATTACTGAACCCAGATTTTAGCAAAGAATTTTGCATAATCACAGATGCAAGCAAGCAAGCATATGGAGCAGTTTTAACTCAAAACTATAATGGACTCCAACTCCCAGTTGCATATGCGTCAAGAGCATTCACTAAAGGTGAAAGCAATAAGAGTACTACAGAACAAGAATTAGCAGCAATACATTGGGCAATAACACATTTTAGACCATATATATGTATATGGCAAACATTTTACAATTAAAACTGATCACAGACCTTTGACTTATCTATTTTCCATGGTAAATCCAATCCAACAACAAAATTAACACCCATGCGACTCGAATTGGAAGAATATGATTTCACAGTAGAGTATCTGAGAGGGAAAGACAATTTTGTGGCAGCCGCCCTATCTCGAATAACAATCGAAGATCTAATAGACATAAATAGAAAAGTCCTGAAAGTCACTACCAGGCAACAAAGTAGACAAAATAATCTCTGGTCAGAGAACAAAAATGAAACTATGCCTATGCCAAGTTCAAAATAAAGCTTCTTAGCCCAACGTACACGAAGTCATTTGCAATGACGAGGTACGAAAAGTAGTGACCTTGCGAATAACAGATTCTCTATGCTTATTTAAACATGGAAAGAAAGTTATGGCAAGATTTGACATAAGCGATATGACACCAATGAAATTCTTGACCTAGGTCAATTCTTTCAAAGGCTTGGATCAGAAGCCGGCATACTTAATATCAGCCAAATTAAAGTGGCACCGTGCGAAAAGATCTTTGAGATCATCTCAATAGAATCTTTTAAAATAATGGCCAATAAGATATTAAAATTTCTAAGAGTAGCGCTACTCAAGCCGGCGACCCAAATAAATAATAAGTAAGAAATAGAAGCAATATTATCTACATTCCATGACGATCCAATTCAAGGAGGTCATACAGGCATCAACAAAACGTTGACAAAAATACAGAGAAAATATTATTGGAAAAACATGAATAAACATGTAAAAGAGTACATTAAGAAATGTCCAAAATGCCGACGACGAAACATAATGGATCACCTATGGTTATAACAGAAACACCAATATATGCTTTTGACAGAGTGATAGTTGACACAATAGGTCCACTACCACGCTCAGAAAATGGAAATGAATACGCAATCACCTTAATTTGTGATTTGACAAAGTATTTAGTAGCAATTCCGGTTGCAAACAAAAACGCAACAACTGTCGCAAACGCTATATTTGAATCTTATTCTTAAGTACGGTCCAATGAAGACGTTCATTATGGACGGGAACAGAATACAAAAATTCCATTATTACAGACCTATGTGCACAGGTCAGTAATAATGGAATTTTTGTAACAAGTAAGAGTGCTCTAGTCGAGACTGCTCGACTAAGAGATACCCTGAACCCTGCGAAGAACTGCGATTCCTGTACCGCTAACATTATCAGCTACTTTTATATGTACATATGTAGCAAGCAATACACACACACAGACGCACGCACAAGAACACACACAGACGCACGCACAAGCACACAATCTGCTAACTGTGCATTATGACTCATCAGCTTCGCTGATGCTGCAAGACGCCGATAAAATGAGATATTAAATGTTTAATAACTTTTTTTCTAGACCAACGATTTTGATCAAATTTGTTGGGCGTGATCATGTTATTCATATGTGTGCATATGAAATACGTGATTTAGCAATTTGAGGCGACAGGGGGTGTGGCATCCAAAATTTAACAAAAAACGAAATTGCGCTAGGCTCAAATAACACTACATGCAAAATTTGAAGTCTCTAACTATAAAGATGAATTAAATAGAATTTTATAACTAAATGAAGATATCGGGTTTTAATCGATAACATTAAAACGACGATGGTTATCGAATATTTGAAACAAACTCGATCGAATCGTGATATACACGAACTTCCAAACAAAATTTGAAGTCTCTAGCTCTTATATCTTCTGAGATCGACGCGTTCAAACATACGAATAGACGGACAGACGGACGGACGGAGAGACGGACAGACAGACAGACGGACAGGGCTAAATCGACTTGGCTTGTCACCCTGATCAAGAATATATATATTTATGGGGTCTGCCACGCATTCTTCTCTCTGTTACATACATTTCAACAAAAACATTATACCCTGAATTCCCATTTTCAATGGGTACAGGGTATAAAAAGGCATTATTATTGTTACTATATATATATATATATATATATATATATAGTAACATATCATTCACACACACCCACATTAAACTTTAAAAGAGAACATATCACTCTCACGTAGCATGCTGCGAAATTTCGTTAATTATACTATCTATCTGACAAAGGTCAGAGTCGGAAAGCCGATAAGAGATTAAAACAAAAATAGTTTAATAGTTAATAGTTAATAAATAGTTAAAAATAGTTTAATAGTTAATAAATAGTTTAAGTACTATCTGAGTTAAGTACTATCTGTTGCCGAGGGAAAAATAGAAGAACATGTGCTCGACAGAAGCATTTAATAAGTGGTTGTTTATTGTTTTCAAAGAAATACCTATACTTATTCGCAATGACCGAAAGCGTTATAAAATCGTTTCTTTATGAAAGTTTGGGAAGCGCATTGCTAAACAAGTAAGAAAACTCTAGTCGGGGGTCCCGACTAGAAGATATCCTAAACCCCGCGCTTTCTGCGTTTTTTAAAATACTTCATAATTAGCATTTCGTAAAAACGCACAGAAAACTAAATTCAATTCATTTTCAATTGTTTAGCCAATAGCGCCATCTATGGTTCGATAGAATAGCGCCATCCATGTTTCGATTTATTGAACAGCTGATAATTAGCAAATCATATTGGAAATATGTACACTAAAACTTGCGGGTCTTAGAATTTTCTAGATGCACGCAGCTCAATGTGTATGTGCGTATGTGTACACATGTATAGGAAAACAATTTGCTTTGCGTTGCTGGTCACGTGTTTGACCGATTGGCCAAATGTTTTGTTTAATAACTTCTGCGCGAATTAATGGATTTGAATGAAATTTTCAGCTTATGTACAACATATTTTATTAGACTTTTTCCAATTTTTAAAAATGTAAACCCATTCATTTACTGGCTTTGAGCGCAACTAACCTCAATTTAAATATTTGGGAAAATTTACCGGCTCCAAATTTCCCCAAATATTTAATCCAAATTTCCCCAAAATCTGAAAAACTCAAAATTAGATAAAATAAATATAAAACTTACAAAAAAATTTGGGGACTCTAGCTATAAAAACATGGGAGATATAATTTTATAACTAACGTTCGATAACGTTTTTAATCGATAACATTAAAACTAAAATAGTTATCGACTTTTTTTAACAAACTCGATCTTTTCGTGCTATTCACGGACCTACATAAAAATTTTTAAGTCTCTAGCTCTAATAGGTTCTGAGAACGACGCGTTCATACATATGGACAGACGGACAGACGGACATGGCTGTATCAACTCGGCTTGTCACCCTGATCAAGAATATATATACTTTATGGGGTCTGCCACGCCTCCTTCTGCCTGTTACATACATTCACATTTCAACAAAAACATTATACCCTGAATTCCCATTTTCAATGGGTTCAGGGTATAACAAGTAAGAACGTTGCAGTCGGACGCAACCGACAGCGAAATACTATTTCACGTCCCATTAGCCCAAAAGGGCCTCTATCACATTATATTTTTTTAAATTTAACTTTAAATCCCCACTTTCGCCGCTCAAATTAGTTGCCGATTAAAAATTTTCATTGGAGGTGGCCAGACAATTTCAATTTGGTTAGTAGCTTAGAACCGTTACCTTAGCAAAAACACGCACCTAAATCGAGAGGGACGGCATCTCTCAATATGGGAGAGGTGGCAACTCTGAAAATGAGATAGAAGTTCGTTGGCGAGCGTAGAGGTGTGGGCTCGAACCCCGGTGCGGTCATGTTGATATTTTTGTTATATTTTCTTTAATTAGTTATTTTGTATTAATCAAATATTCTTTTCAAACATATATATATAATTTGACAAATCAAAAGACAAGGTCAAAGGTCACAAAGTCATTATGTGGCGCGTTATTGGCTCAAAAGCTGCAGATGTTTCAGTTTTGATTTGACACGCCCCCAGTGAGGTAGACATATAATTTTTGGCATGTGAATAGAGTGTGCGTTCAGAAATATAACTGTAAAGTTTGGATGCTTACATTCGAAAAATGCGAAAATTACAGGGTATTTTTCTGTATGTCACGCCCCTTTTGGGGCGTAACAATAATTTTTGGGGAATCGGTAGAGGAGGCCCCCAGTAACTTAACATTCAATTTTGAAGCTTCTAGCACTAAAACTGTGGGAGATATAAGCTGATATTAGTTGCCACGCCCCCTGAAGGCGTAGATATATCCGCCATAGCTTTTCTATTGTGGGATGTTAACCCGAGTATATATACCAAGTCTCAAGTCTCTAGCATCAATTGTGCTCAAAATATAACGAAACTAGTAAAATCACTATATCTTCAGATCCGATTTGCCACGCCCCTAGGAGGCGTGGCCATAAAATCGATCCTTATAATATCGTAACAGTAACACACGTGCCAAATTTGGGAGTTCTAGCTTTAAAACTGTAGAAGATACAGTTTGACCCGATTTGCCACGCCCCCAATGGGCGTAGATATTTTTGATTTTTGGATGTCGACATAAGTGTTCAGTTAAAATCTCAACTCTCTAGCTCTTCTAGAAGTAGTGTTTCTGAGATACAGGAAAATGCATTTTCCGATTTGCCACGCCCCTAGTGGGCGTATCTGGAAAATCTTGACACTTTATCAGACAAGGGTATACACGAGTATATATTTCAAATTTCAAGTCTCTAGCTTCAATAGCGTGGAAATGGTTTGCGTTCATACGGACAGACGGACAGACGGGCGGACGGACAGACGGACGGACAGCATGACGGACATTGCACAAAACCATAAATGAGTATGAAAAGTGACTGCGTAATTCAGAAAAGAACCAAATTGTTACATTTGTGTGTTACCCAATTGCAAACGGTTGCATATGCATTGCCGGGTGCCATAGTAGAATTTAACGAGGCCGATCAAAACAATGTTTTTTCTGTACTTGTCGATAAATTGACAGCTTACTTCTCACCCTAAGCAGAACTAGACTTTTGAAGGACACCTTTTTAGAAAAATCTATCCTGAAGAAGGTGAAACATTCGGGAAGTTCATGTTGAGTTTGCGTCAACAAATTCAAAAATGTAACTTCGGGTCTACGAAGGCCGAAATAGAATAAATTTGTTTTAAAGATAAAATCATCGACACGCATTCTAGTACGGAACTAAAAAGAAATTATTGAAAAAAGAACAAACTTCAAGCGAAATCATCGAAGCCTGCCAAGTGGTCGAGGAAATAAATAAGCAGTCGCAGCTTATGCAGTCGAAGTCATTGCCAGAAACCATCAATAAAATCATTAATGTGAAATCAAGGAAGATTAATCAAAGCGAGTGTGGAACGTGCGAACGGTCAGGACACAAGAGAGACAGACAGTCAGATGTGCCCGGCACGCCAGATCAAATACCAAAGGTCATTTTGTCCGCAGATGCAAAACAGACCTTCAACGCCTATACCCACAGTTGAATGATAAAGAAGCGATGGGAACTTCCAAGCGCAAATTTGTGCACCGAATCGAAGACGGAAGCTCAGAAGAAAATAAGACAATCCAACGGAATTGTTTTAAGATAGACAGTGACGAAGAGTATAAAGAGATGATACAATGCAGAATAGGAGGTGCAGATGTTTCCTTAGTAATTGATTCGGGATCCCGGTTTAATCTAATCTTGCAAGACGATTAGATAACTTTTCTAAAGAAAGCAACCGTTTTTAATGTCCGCGAAAATTCGCAAAGTCAATCCTTAACGTTATTTGAATTTTCGAGGCACCGATATCGATCAAGCAGAACTCTGAGCTGATTGCGTTCTTTTTCGTAATTGAAAAAGGACGGCAGTCACTACTGGGACGGGAAACAGCAACGAAGTTAAATGTTCTGCGAGTTGGACTACCGGTTAACAGCATTGAGAGTGCGCCACCATTTCCCAAGTGGAAATGTATTAATCTAAATCTAACGATAGACTCCTACGTCGATCCTGTGCAAATGCAATTATATTTGGCTCACCCTTATTGTAAAATTGCAACAGTACTGCATCTCGAGCAACCGGACTAGCATCAGCGATTACTTGCGTTTTATTTTTGGGGTTTTTATGAGAGACTCGGGATCTAAGTTAAATAACCTTGAAAACGCTTCGAACCTTTTATAGTATTTTATCGTGTTCTTCTTTGCTGCTTCCTAAAATTATAACATCGCCGATATAATTCATAACGTTTTTGTACGATGCTAAGAGCTCTTCCATTCGTCGTTTGAACCTAAATGACACTCGGAGTGTAATGAATGTTGTTATCTGCCTACTTATTTCATCCAATTCCAATTGATGGTACGCGTCTTTAAGATCCAGTCTTAAAAAGATTCTGGCATTTCTTAATTTAGTCATAAAAGATTCAAATGTAGGCAAAGGGGAGTTCTCACGAAGAATCGCACGGTTGGCTTGCGTCATATCCAAACATATTCGAATATCACCACTTTCTTTGAACGCCCTCACCATTGGCGAGATCCATGGGCTGTGACCCTTGACCGGTTCAATAATGTCCAGATTGTAAGCTTCCTCCAACTTCACATCGACTTTCTCCTCGAGCGCAACTGGCGTATTCCTGTTTCACAGGATCGACGTAGGAGTCTATCGTTAGTTTTAGACTAATACATTTCCACTTGGGAAATGGTGGCGCACTCTCAATGCTGTTAACCGGTAGTCCAACTCGCAGAACATTTAACTTCGTTGCTGTTTCCCGTCCCAGTAGTGACTGCCGTCCTTTGTCAATTACGAACAAGTAAGAAAACTCTAGTCGAGACCGCTCGACAAGGGTATACCCTGAACCCTGCGAAGAACCGCTATTCCATGCATTCTCCGTTTCTTTTATATGCAGCTGTATATGTACGTACAGAACAACCAACACACTCACACACACACACAGGATCACGCACACACAAGCGCAAGTGGGTGCGTCATCTGTTCTTTGGCTGCTTTGATTGGCAATGCTATGGGAAGTTAAATGTTTAATAACTTTTTTTCTAGACCAACGATTTTGATCAAACTTGTTGGGCGGGATCATGTCATCCATATGTATGTATGTGCCAAAGCACAAGTCTCTAGTGTTTGATATACGGGAGTTACAAATTTGATGCGAAGGGGGGGTATCTCCTAGTCGGGACCCCCGACTAGAGTTTTCTTACTTGTTATACGCTGAACCCATTGAAAATGGAAATTCAGGGCATAATGTTTTTTTTGAAATGTGAATGTGTGTAACAGGGAGAAGGAGGCGTGGCAGACCCCATAAAGTATATATATTCTTGATCAGGGAGATAAGCCGAGTTGATTTAGCCCTGTCTGTCTGTCCGTCTGTTTGTCCGTCTGTCTGTCCGTCTGTATTTATGTATGAACGCGACGATCTCAGAACTAGCTAGAGACTTCAATTTGTTTTTTGTATATCGAGTTTGTTTCAGAAATTCGATAGCTGTTATCGTTTTATTGTTGTCGATTAAAAACGAAAATCTAAACTCAGCTTTAAAATTCTAGCTAATTCAACTTTCTAGCTAGAGTCTTCAAATTTTTCATTTAGTGTTATGTGAGCCTTGCGCAATTTCGTTTTTTGTTAAATTTATGAAATACTAGAGACTTGTGCTTTGGCACATACATACATATGGATGACATGATAACGTCCAACAAGTTTGATCAAAATCGTTGCTCTTGAAAAAAAAGTTAATCAACATTTAATTTCCCATATAATTGGCATGCAAATAACAGCAAAAGAACAGCTAACGCACCGACTTGTGCTTGTGCGTGCGTGCGCCTGTGTATGTGTGTGTGTATGTGTTGCTTGTAATGAACGTACATATGCATGTGTATATAATAGAAACGAAGAATGCTTGGAATAGCGATTCTTCGCAGGGTTCAGGGTATACCCTAGTCGAGCGGTCTCGACTAGAGTTTTCTTACTTGTTATAATTATTGTTTTTGTTCACAGAGTATGTGAGTTCACAGACAGTCTTAAGTGTCTTAAGTGAACTAAACTTTCCCTGTTGTTGTCAATATGATGATTTTAAAAGCGTTGCTAGTTGCTTGTTGCACTTTCGCACGCGGGTTCTTTGGCGGATAATTAAAAAAAAAATTGAGAACAATAATCACAATAATCACAATTCTTTTGCGAAAACGCAAGTATAATCCCAGAGTAACTTGCTAGGATTATGAAGAGCGGATTTACTTCACTAGGACTTTTCTTATTATCCTACCGGCTGCACCAATAATGTTTTTTCTGAATCGAAGATTGATTTTATAAGCAACAAATGTGTTCTCTTTTAGAATGCTTCAGAGAAGTATTAGAGTGTATTTTCAATCGAAGATTGATTTTTAATGTTTTAGACTCCTAAGAATGCTTCAGGGAAACCTTCTCGTCAGTTGTCATAAGGTTTCGCTGAAGCATTCAATACCATTTAATACCACATTCAACTCAACCACAGAAACGTCAACGTGAAAGCACAAGTGGCCATCAGAAGATGGAAATTGATTAATATCATCATGTTGAAATGCCTATTGATCAATACTGTGATCAAAATTATGAATGTCAAAATTATAGTGACGAACAATATGACAGAACCGTCCAACAGCCTTCTAACCAACCACAGAAACAACCAGTTGAAGAAAGTGCTGAAAATTTTCACATATCAGCCTGCCCACACACCAATATATTACCATAAAATTTAATAACAAACTCTGTAGCTTTCACCTACCTATAACATTAAAACCTACAACTGTCCAAGCATTACATGGAATAGTAAATTTGAACGAAATAATCACTGTTAATTCTAATGAGCTTTTCCCAATAGAACAAATTTTTTACATACATCCATTTTCACCTAATTATGACATACTATTAGGACGCAATTTTCTCAAGGCTACTAATGCAATAATTGATTATTCTGCTGATAAAGTTATTATAAATAAAAAGATATTTTCACACCAAATTGATTTTCTCAACAATAATAAAATTTACAAAATTTCTTCAGAGGTTATGTACTCTATTAAAAAGCCAATTGATGAAAAGCCTCAGTATCGACTCGACCAGCTTAATAAAGAAGAAAAAACAGATCTCCTTAAGCTTTTAAAACAATTCATTGACATTCAATATCGCGAAGGTCAAATATTAGGCTTTACTAATCAAACTAAGCATCGAATTGAAACAATTCATAATAATCCTGTTTACAAAAAGCCCTATAGCTATCCGTTTGCCGCTGAGAAAGAAATAGATACTCAAGTTGAGGAAATGCTTCAACAAGGTATTATCAGGCAAAGTAATTCGCCTTATTACGCACTCAACACTTTCTTGCTGGAAACGTGCTGAAATAGTCATGATACCGAAACCTGGCAAACCCGAAAAGGAAATAACTTCCTATAGGCCAATCAGCTTGCTACCGGTACTCTCCAAAATATTCGAAAGAATTTTGATGCGTAGACTGTTGAACGAACTGAGTGAGAGAAACGCTATACCAGATCACCAATTTGGATTTAGGAGACGGCACGGCACGCCAGAACAAATACACCGAGTGGTCCAACACATATTAGGCGCGTTCGAAAAAAAGGAATAATGCAGTGCAGTATTTCTAGACATCAAGCAGGCATTCGACCGAGTTTGGTATCTGGGCCTGTTAAAGAAAATAAAAGACACTCTACCCAGTTCCTCCTTCAAGATATTGGCTTCATATCTAGCGGAGCGAACTTTTCATGTGGTAAAAGGGCAACTAACATCGGCGACTCGTTCCGTATATTGTACTATATTGTACACTCTGTTCACCGCTGACATGCCGCTACCTCCATCCAATAATGGTATGCTGATCGCCATATATGCTGATGATACCGCCATTCTCAGTCGGAATAAGTCGCCACGTGTTGCCTCCATCAAAATGCAAACGTATCTTCACGAGCTCCATAGATGGCACAAACGCTGGAGCATCGCTGTGAACACTAAAAAATTAGTGCACATCACGTTCACGATAAGAAAAGGTGACTGCCCAGATGTAGCACTCGGACATACAATACCGAGGGCTAATAAAGTAAGCTATCTTGGAGTCGCTCTGGACAAGAGACTGACGTACGGTGCTCACATAAGCCAGATGGTGAAGAGGTGCTAATTCAAATTAAAAAAAACTCGATTGGATGCTAAGGAGCGAGAGTAAACTGTCTTTCTTTAGCAAAAAGAATATTTATAACGCGATTGTGGCACCAGTGTTCACATACGCTATACCACTATGGGGATCAGCTGCCCAAACGCACATTAAAAAAGGGCAGATTTTACAAAATAAAGCTCTAAGAAGATGGACCGGAGCAGAATGGTTCATAAGGAACGAAACGCTTCATAACGACCTTAAGATGCCGACAATAGCAGAGCTCATTGGCCGACATAGTTCAAGGTATACGGACAGACTGGAAGGGCACCCAAACCAGCTCGCATCTAATCTGGCCAACAACCGAAGCAGGAAAAGACTTTAGAAACTGCATCCCCTCGATCGTCGGGGAATTTAAATTTAAAAAAAAAAAATTAGAATAATTACTACAGGCGTACCTGCCCAAAAATAGGTTAATGTTAATAGGTGATAAATGCGCTATAGAGTCTCTGACAACAAGCGGCAAATAAAATTTAAAAAAAAAATCACCTTATGGGTTGTGCCCAAAAAACTAGACTCCTCAGGGAACCAAAAATATCGAGTTTTCGTCGACTATCGCGGATTAAATGAAATTACCATAAATGATAAATTCCCGATTCCCAATATTGATGAGATGCTAAGAAAGTTAGGAAACTGTCAGTATTTTACGACAATCGACCTTGCAAAAGGTTTCCACCAGATAGAAATGGATGAAAACTCCATCGCAAAAACGGCATTTTCAACAAAAAATGGACATTATGAATACACACGTATGCCCTTTGGATTGAAAAACGCACCAGCAACTTTTCAGCGTTGCATGCACAATGGTTAAAAAGAATTAAAAATAAATATAGCTTAGTCTATCTTGACGATGTCATTGTATTTTCAACATCTTTGTCTGAACACTTGGATTCATTGAAAACGGTGTTCAGTAAATTGCGAGAAGCAAATTTGAAACTGCAGTTGAACAAGTGTGAATATCTAAAAAGGGAAACAGAGTTTCTAGGTCATATTTTAAGCCCTAATGGCATCAGGCCAAATGAAGAGAAAATTAAGGCAATTAGAAGTTTTCCTCTTCCCAAAAGTTCAAACGAAATAAAATCGTTCATTGGATTATGTGGGTACTATAGGAAATTTATCCCCAATTTCGCTCAAGTTGCTAAACCTATTACCAATTGCCTTAAAAAGGGAATAAAATTGATTTTAAAAATGAAGCATGTCTCGAGGCCTATGAAAAATTAAAAATTCTAATTTCAAGCGACCCCATACTTGTTTGCCCCGATTTCAATAAATTGTTTCAGGTCACAACTGATGCTAGTAATGTAGCAATAGGTGACATCTTGTCACAAGAAGGTAAAGCAATTTGTTTCGCCAGCCGAACACTAAACGTTCATGAACAAAATTACAGCTCTATTGAAAGAGAATTATTAGCAATTGTTTGGGCAACAAAATATTTCCGCCCCTATTTATATGGTAGAACTTTTGAAATCTTAAGCGACCATAAGCCATTGGTTTGGCTCCATTCAATAAAAGCCCGTAATATGAAATTTCAAAGGTGGAAAATTCGCCCATCACAATACGATTTTATAATAAAATATATCCAAGGAAAAACAAATTTTGTAGCCGACGCGCTTTCAAAAATTCAAATTCCAAAAGAAGAAGTGATGTTGGAAGCGCATGTGCAACTGTACATAGTGCGAAAGATGATGATTCATTTCTTATTCCTATAACGGAAAAGCCTCTTAATCAATATTCTCGGCAGGTTATCATGATCAGAAGCGACAATAATAAAGTTAAATTAGAAAATTATTTCAAGAAACAAAAAATTACAATCAATTATAAAGACATTACTTCCGAGTCCGCAAAACTAATATTAATACAGCACTTTTGCACAAAATCCAGTGCACTCTACATTGAGAGTGATCGCGACTTTCTCATTATCCAAGAAGCTTACAAGGACATAGTTTCTAACAAAACAACTTCTATTGTAAGAGCATTGCTCTATTTAAAAGATATACAAAGTTACAGTGAATTTAAAGAGCTAATATTAAAAGAACATATTAAACTTCTCCACCCTGGCATAGAAAAAATGTTAAGCCTTTTCAAAGAAAGCTATTATTTCCCAAATTCTGGTAAATTAATACAAAATATTATTAATCAATGCGAAGTTTGCCAATTAACGAAAACAGAACACAGAAATACTAACGCCCCGTTTGAATTAACGCCGCAAATATTGAACCCTCGAGAAATCTTTATGATCAACTTCTATATCTCTGAGAATAAGTCCTATCTAACATGTATTGATCTTTACTCAAAATTTGTTATGTTAGTACAAGTGAAAAGCCGTGACTGGCTTGAAGATAAACGTGCACTCCTACAAGTATTTACTCAAAAGGGAAAACCGATAACACTCAAAGCAGATAGGGACTCAGCATTCACAAGTAACGCAATTAAAGTATGGTTGACTTCAGAGGAGGTTAAATTAGAGTTAACATCAACGAAGAATGTTGAAGAAAAGCAAATGAAAATTGAAACTATCCTATTCATTTATAACCATAAAACCAAACACAATAGCACAGGAAGAACACCAGCCGATTTGTTTATTTTTGCAGGTACCCCGGCATACAGTAACCAAATTTTAAAAACACAAAGAATTAATAAATTGACTGAAAATAGAAAACCATTTGAAGTGAATACAAACTATAAAAAAGCACCAATATTGAAAGGCAAACTTCAAAACCAATACAAGAAGACTGCTAAAATTAGAGCTGTCGATGAGAAACATTTCAGCGAACTTAACAAAGGAAGAGAGTTCATTCATCACAAAAATCAATTTATGAGAATGAAAGTAATCAATGATACTATCACACCAGGCCTCCCAAATTTATTCACAACAATGGCAGTAAACCCTAACTCAAAAGACAAATAATAAACAAACAAAAATTCTCACAAAACTAATAACACCCTGCCACAATCGATATATAAAAAAAATAAAATAAAATAATAATAATAAAATTAGAAAAAAATATTGATCTATTTTATCGATATTAACAAAAACAAGTAAGAAAACTCTAGTCGAGACCGCTCGACTAGGGTATACCCTGAACCCTGCGAAGATCCGCTATTCCAAGCATTCTTAATTTCTTTTATATACACATGCATATGTACGTTCATTACAAGCAAAACATACACACACACACGCACAGGCGCGCGCACACACAAGCGCAAGTCATCAGCTGTTCTTTGGCTGCTTTGCATGGCAATGTTATGGGAAATTAAATGTTTAATAACGTTTTTTCTAGACGAATGATTTTGATCAAACTTGTTGGGCGTAATCATGTCATCCATATGTATGTATGTGCCAAAGCACAAGTCTCTAGTATTTGATATACGGGAGTTACAAATTTGAGGCGAAGGGGGCGTGGCACCCAAAATTTAACAAAAACCGAAATTGCGCAAGGCTTACATAACACTAAATGCAAAATTTGAAGACTCTGGCTAGAAAGATGAATTAGATAGAATTTTATAGCTAAATTTAGATTTTCGTTTTTAATTGATAACAGTAAAACGATAACAGTTATCGAATTTCTGAAACAAACTCGATATGCGCGCCCTATACAGAGACCTACCAAAAAAATTTAGCTATTGTAAGTTCTGAGATCGACGCGTTTATACATACGGACAGACGGACAGGGCTAAATCGACTCGGCTTGTCTCCCTGATCAAGAATATATATACTTTAAGGGGTCTGCCACGCCCCCTTCTCGCTGTTACATACATTTCAACAAAAACATATCATGATTTCCCATTTTCAATGGGTTCAGGGTATAACAAGTAAGAAAACTCTAGTCGGGGGTCCCGACTAGGAGATACCCTAAATCCCGAGCTATCTGCGTTTTTTTAAATACTGCATAATTAGCACTTTGTATAAACGCACAGAAAACTAAATTCAATTCATTTTCAATTGTTTAGCTTATAGCCATCTATGGTTCGATAGAATAGTGCCATCCATGTTTCCATTTATTGAACAGCTGATAAGTAGCAAATCATATGGAAATATGTACATCTAATGGAAATATGTACACTAAAACTTGCGGGTATTCCAATTTTCTAGATGCACGTAGCTCAACGTGTATGTTTGCATGTGTGCACATGTATAGGAAAACAATTTGCTTTGCGTTGCTGGTCACGTGGTTGGCCGATTGGCCAAATGTTTTATTAATAACTTCTGCGGGAATTAATGGATTTGAATGAAATTTTCAGCTTATGATCAACATATTTGATTACATTTATTCCAGTTTTTAAAAACACATTCATTTACTGGCTTTGAGTGTAACAAATCTCAATTTAAATATTTGGGGAAATTTGGAGCCGGTATCCAAAATTTAAAAATCAAAATTACATAAAATAAATATAAAACTAACAAAAAAAATTTGGGGACTCTAGCTATAACGATGCTGGAGATATAATTTTATAGCTAACATTCGGTAACGTTTTTAATCGATAACATTAAAACTAAAATAGTTATCGACTTTTTTTTAACAAACTCGATCTTTTCGTGCTATTCACGGACCTACATTTTCAAGTCTCTAGCTCTCATAGGTTCTGAGAACGACGCGTTCATACATATGGACAGACGGGCAGACGGACATGGCTGTATCAACTCGGCTTGTCACCCTGATCAAGAATATATATACTTTATGGGGTCTGCCACGTCTCCTTCTGCCTGTTACATACATATACATTTCTACAAAAGCATTATACCCTGAATTCTCATTTTCAATGGGTTCAGGGTATAAAAATTTATCTATCCATGTTAAACATTTTTGGTTCGCATGGGAGAGGAGCAAATACCGAACTACAAGACAATCATCTGAAATCCAATTAATGGTGGAGGGTCTGTGATGGATTGGGCATGCATGTGTCTTTCTCTCTCTTTCTCTCTCTCTCTCTCTCTCTCTCTCTCTCTCTCTCTCTCTCTCTGGAGTCGGAAGACAGGCTTTTATTGAAAATACCATGGATAAAAATATATACTTAAATATTTCAAAGCAAAATCTTATCCAAAGTGCTGAAGATCTGGTTAAAACAGAGAACTTTACTTTTTATCCGGACAATGACCTTAAGCATATACATATATATGGAAATGTTCAGTTTTGGCTGATATGGAACTGCTCGTATAACTTCAAACCAACAGCACAGTCAGCGGACCTCAATGTTATTGAAAATTTGTGGGCCAGTTTCCCCGCCAATATCAGGTCTCGAAATAGTTCCAACAAAAATTACTTGAAAACTGCACTAGTGAAGGAATGGGGCAAATCCGGCCCGTAATCACAAATTCAATTTATTAAATGTATTAAGCAAGTTTAATATTAGTGTTGGTATATTAAACTTGCTGTTCTTGTAACAGCTTGTGTCAAATAAGTGGTGGCCCTAAAATCATAAGTTGTATTAGTTTTTGTTATTTTGATTGAAGAATTCATAACAAAATTATGCTTTCTATTTAACTAAGTATTGAACAACAAACAATTACGCGTTTAAATTTTTCAAAAATCTTTATTCGCTTAAAATTTGATGGTGGGTTAAATAAGCTGTGAGCCACTGATTATATTAAATAAACTTAAAATGTTTGGAATCCAAAATTGACTCTATGCAGGGGAAATCTCGATTAGATAACCATTACTTGTTTGATTTCTTTGCTGCAATACGCATAAAATATACAGCAAAACAACTGTTAGGTATAACATACAAACATACTCTGTTTAGATCAAAAAATATTAATGTATGTATTCTGTTTTATTAAGAAAGTGATAAACTAATGAACATTATGATTATTTCGAAATTCCGGTACTGATTAATTTGTCAAAATATTTACATTACATTTTAAATACTATCCATTGTACAATGTACACAAATAGCAACAAATAGCACAAATAGGAACAACGAAGCTACATACTTCCATCATGAAATCAATTCCTCTTTATATACATATGTATGTATGTATGTATGTAGGTATTTCCATTACGTTCCACGATTGCACACTTATAAGCAAAGGGTAAGTTAGTAAATATACATGTAAGTAATTTCTACGCGAATTGAGAGCTGCACATTTTTCTCTTAGTCAATACATACTTTACATCTCTCTCTTGCATTGAATATCTCTGAAGGACCTCTGCGCAGACGGGGTAAACACTGCGCAGAAAACCCATTTTCAACATTTTTTAGCTAAGAATATACATATGTACATAAGGTCTGAATTTCATGTTCGACGGACGTCCTTGTCGTGTGTGCATCATTTACTCGGACTATCAGCGTAAAGACAAACACTAACAAAACACAGTTTTTCTTTAAATGAGAATTAACAAGAGAAGTAACAAGAAATAGTTGTATAAATTTTTATTTTCGTGAATTAGTGAACCACCTTCGAATGATTTATTGCATATTGTTAATAAAAAGTCGATATAAAACTATACGTCTTATAAAAGAAAAACACTTTTTTAATTCAAACAGATGGAATTGAATAATTAGTGTACTACTAATTTCGGTGAGCTTATTGCGATTTTTTCGTTGGACATTGGGGAACTTATTGTTTTACATTTAAATTTGTTAGTCAATGCCCTTTCATATTATAAACATAAAATATTTATCTACCTATCGAAACAGACAAACATAAAGCTGTATTATCATGTGCGGCATGTCCTCTCCAACTTTGTAGTGTAATTTAAATAAAATAAACTGTGACCAACGGAGGTGGTTCGAATGTTTTGAGATTACTCTATTAAATGTAAGGGAAATTATGTTATTTATCTTCTTTGTCTACAAAAAAGTTATTAAACATTTAATTTCCCATAACATTGGCATACAAATGGCAGCCCAAGGGCAGTTGACGCAGTGACTTACGCTTGTGTGTGCGTGCTTGTAATGTACATACATATACATATGCGTATAAAAGAAACGGGGAATGTTCGGAAATGCGTTTTTTCGCAGGGTTAACGGTATCCTCTAGTCGAGCAGGTTCCACTAGAATTTCCTACGTGTTCTTTTGTTTTATTTATTAATTATGAATATAATAATTGTCAAATCAATAGAGGAGGTCAAAGATCACAGCGTTCCAAGTTTATTTCTTCTTCCGTTTTTACTTTCCACGCCCCCAGTGGGCGAAGACAAATATTTTTTGAATAGAAAATTTCATTGTAAATTACGTTCCAAATAATTTTAGGGTAATCGATAGGTGGTGTAATCAATAACTTAGCATTCTGTTAAATTTTAAAGCGTGTAGGACAAAATTTTAGTAGTTATAAGTTTATACGATTTGCCCCGTCCCCTGTGGGCGTAGATGAATCCGCCATAACTGTTCGATCTTGGAGTGTTAACCAGAGAAAATATACCAAGTTGGAAGTCACTAGCATCAATAGTGATCAAAATATAACAGATCTATAAAATCGCTAAATAGTCAGATCCGATTTTCCAATCCCCCAGAGAGCGGGCCCATATAACTTTTTCTACGATCATTAAAGGATCGCAACAGTAATGCTCGTGCCAAATTTGTGCATTCTTGCTTTAAAACTGAATAATATAGAGATTGACCCAATTTTCCACGACCCCATTGCGCGGAGATATTCCAAATTCATTCCAAATCTCAAGTCTCTAGCCCTTCTAGAAGTATCGGGAAAATCTTGACACTCTATCTGGTATACACACGAGTATACATTCACGAGTATATATTCAAAATTCTCCCGCTTCAATAGAGTAGAAATGGTTTGCGTTTGTGTTCGTCTGCTGTCCGTCTGACAGTCCGTCCGTCTGTCCGTATATCCGTATGTTTGAACGCGTCGATCTTAGAACATTTAAGAGCTAGGGCCTCCAATTTTTTTTGAGGTTCGTGTATAGCACGAAAAGATTGATTTTGTTTTAAATAATCGACAACTGTCATAGTTTAAATATTTTCGATTAAACCCCGATATTATCATCTAGTTATAAAGTTCTATCTAATTCATCTTTATAGCTAGTGTCTTAAAATTGCATTAAGTGTTATTTGAGCCTTACACAATTTCGGGTTTTGTTAAATTTTGAATGCCACTCTCCCTTCGCCTCAAATTTGTAAAACACGTATTTCAAGTACTAAAGACTTTGCATTGGCACATACATACATATGAATAACATGATGACGCCCAATAAGTTTGATCAAAATCGTTCGTCTACAAAAAAAGTTATTAAACATTTAATATCTCATATTATCGGCGCCTTGCAGACTGAGCTCGGTTGCATTATTTAGAGATTTTCGATTTTTCTCTATTTAGAGTACTCCACGTAAAAAATTTGGGTGTTCACTATTTAGATGTGTCCACTAAGTTGGAGTGTCACTATACCCAGACAGCGTACTTCAAAGATATGTTTCGAAGATTCGATCAGCTTACTTACTTTACTAATTACGTTTATTCGAATTATTGCAGAATATACACAGGAATTTGGATACTAAGAAGCTTTTGAAAACAAAATTATAAAAGAAAATATGTGAATAAAAATGTATTCAAAAAAAATATAACGAATCTGTGTATGCAACAAAACATATATCAGACAAAAATTCGAAAAAATTAACAATGGAGCCTCCTGGTCGCTTACAACCGAATAGAGAACAGCAGTTGGTTTTGTGTAGTCCATTCATCACAGTTGAAGCTTTGCCAGCTTCTACCACAGATCATCATAGAGGAACACAAAAGCAAACGCAGGAACAGTTGGTGCGAATATCACAATATCCAAAGAGCCAAGAACCATTAATTTCACGTCAATCGTTCATTCAACCCTCGACAACCATAAATGTGACTACGTTAACAGGATTACCTCGAAGTACTGGTACCAGTACGAATAGCGAAAGTCCTGCATTGGTTTCAACTGCAACAACCATTAGCACCACTACACAGGCAACTACTGCTTTAAGTGGCAGCTCCATCGGGCATCACTATACCCAGCATCATCATCATATGCACCACCAGCAGTCTACAAGTTTTGCACCAACTGATTCAAATCATCATCCCAACAATTGTGATACTGGATTAAGTGGCTTCTCCCAACAAACACAGCAGCAGACTATAGAAAAGCTTTCTCGTCCAATGGCTTTCGATAAAGTGAGTATGGTATATTTAACAGTGTAAGAAATTAAACAACCAAGAGTGCTCAGGTCGGGACTGATCCCTAAAATTATTGAGCTTCTATAGTTTTAGAGCTACAAGCTTCATAGCGCAAATTGAATAGTTGACCGTCCGTCCGTCTGTCTGTCCATCTGTTTGTCTGTCCATCTGTTTGTCTGTTTTTTGTTTGTTTTTTTTTGGAGGCTCGCGTATAGCACGCTCAGATCAAGTTCGTTTCAAAAAACCGATAACTTCTTCCGTTTAATGTTATCGATTAAAAACGAAAATAAAAGAAATTCTATCTAATTCATCTTCATAGTTGGAGTCTTGAAATTTTGCCTGTAGTTTTATGTGTGTTTTATAGAATATCGATGTTGCGTTAAGTTTTGGATGCTACGACCCTTTCACCTCAAATTTGTAAAACACGTATTTCAAATATTAGAAACTTATGTTTTGGCTAATATATGTACTTATTAATGACATACTCTGAAAGTTTGATCAAGAAAGTCCATCCTCAAAGAAAATTGCATAAGAATTTAATCTACTTTCTCATAACATAGAAGCCTAAGCAGAGATGCTGCAGAGCGTCTGCTTGGCGTGCGTCCGTGTATGTGTATGTGTTGCTAAAAGTAACGGAGAATGTTAGGGGTTTTTAGGAATTGCGGTTCGCAGAGTTCAGGCTATCTGCCAGTCGAGCGGTCTCGACTAGAGCACTCTGGCTTGTTAAATTTTTAAAATTTTTTATTGGAAGCGTCCAACTTTTATAGTTAAATTTTTTACTGTAAGCGTGCAAATTTTACAGTTAAGTCTTAGATTGCAAGCATCCATATTTTACAGCTAAATTTTTTATTAATAATTAATTTTTATCATCTACATTTTACAGTTACATATGCCTATATTGTGGGAAACTAAATTTTAATAACTTTGTATATCTTAAAACCATTGAAAAGGGGAAATCAAAAACGTTTTTCGTTTTAATGTTATCGATTAGAAACGAAATTAATTTTATTTATTATTTATTTATGAAAGTTAGCTATAATTAAAATTAAATGCTAACTTAACAACTAAAGCGTTGGCTGCTAAGGCCTTCGGCTTGTTTCTTTTGTCATTTATATACATTTTTGAAAATTAGGTTGTATATGTTGCCATTTTTGAGAAACTTTATTATTTAATATATGTATGTAACAGGCAGAAGGTGGCATGGAAGACCATATAGAGTATATATATATATTTTTGATCAGCTCGATGAGTCGAGTTGATAAAGTCATGTCCGCTTGTCCGCCCGAACGTCTTTCCGTCCGAATGAACGCAGCGATCTCGTAAATTTCAAAAGCTAGAGAGCTGACTAGAGCATTCTTACTTGTTTTGTTTTTGCTGTGCAGGTGCTTTTCGTTACCTTAAACAGGCGTCAGCGTCGTTCGATTTAGAGCTCCATGATTTCGCATTCCGACTATAACGAGCATTCTGAAAGAGCCGCCGGCTCGGATTGAGCGCAGTCGGTGTGTAGCACGAATAAGTCGATTGTGGCTGGGAATAGACATTGCTCTTGACACTCATAATAAGGTATCGTTGGTTACTGCGTCAACTGAGCTAGTTAGTTTTATTAGTTTTGTTGTTAATAAGAAAATGTCGTTTTTTCATACCCTGACATCAACGCGTTCACACATACGGACAGATTCTTAGGAATAGCGGTTCTTCGCAGTGTCTTGCATTCTGTGATGATGTGTTTGTGTGTTTCTAATGACGAAGCTTGTATACATTATAAATCTCAATTCCCCAACACTTCGAGTAGTGGTGTTTCTGAGACCCGAAAAATGTATTTTCGACGGCTCTTTTCATTTTCGTTTGACTCGTGTGCCGAGTGCACTTTAATTAAGGAATCATTAATAGGTTAGCTTGCAAGAAAATCTGCATTTCGGTAATATTAAGCGGAATAGGTGAACGCATTATTAATCGCAATTCAACAACTTTGGCAACTTAACTTTGAACTTTGTTCATGACTTTGATCCTTTGGGTCAGAAATAATAAATATAGCAGTAGATGCGCTTGTGGATCTAGCAGAACTTGCTGACGATTGGTAATTAGCTGAACAGCAATGCGATCTTAACTTAAGAGAAATGGTTGAACAGGTAAGGGGATGCTTGGAGACTCATGAAGGACATTAGAAATAAAAGTCGGGACTTGCTGTTTACCTGTGATTCCACAGATATTTATAATGGCCTCATTATGTATATGAGGCAATAATATATCAAGGCTGAAAAAAGACATTATAAAAGGCATATGAGATTATGACGCAGTGATTGCGCTTGTGCGGTGTCGACTAGAGTTTTCTTACTTGTTGTACCCTGAACCTATCTCCCTTGACCAGGGAGACAAGCCAATTTAGCCCCGTCCGTCTGTCTGTCCGTCTGTACGTCTGTCCGTCCGTCCGTCTGTCTGTATGTATGAACGCGTCGATTTCTGAACCTACAAGAGCTAGAGAATTTGTTTTGTAGGTCCCTGTATTGGGCGCGCATATCGAGTTTGTTTCAAAAAATCGATAGCCATTTTCATTTAATTGTTATCGATTAAAAACGAAAACCTTAATGCAGGAATAAAATTTTATCTAATTCATTTTTATACCCTGAACCCATTAAAAATGGAAAATCAGGGTATAATGTTTTTGTTGAAATGAATGTAACAGGCTGAAGGAGGCGTTTCAGACCCCATAAAGTATATATATTCATGATCAGGGTGACAAGCCGAGATGATATAGCGATGTCCGCCTGTCCGTATGTATGAACGCGTCGATCTCAGAACTTATAAGAGCTAGAGACTTGAAATTTTTATGTAGGGCCGTGAATAGCACGAAAAGATCGAGTTTGCAAAAAAATCGATAACTGTTTTAATTTTAATGTTATCGATTAAAAACGTTATCGAATATTAGTTATTAAATTATATCTCTCACATATTTGAAGTTAGAGTCCCCAATTTTTTTTGTAAGTTTTATATTTATTTTATGTAATTTTGATTTTTGTTAGATTTTGAATACCGAATTGCCCCAAATATTTAAATTGAGGTTAGTTGCACTTAAAGCCAAGAATGAATGGGTTTGCATTTTTAAAAATTGTAAAAAATTTAGTAAAATATGTTGAACATAAGCTGCAAATTTCATTTAAATTCATCAATTCGTGCAAAAGTTATTAAGCAAAACATTTGACCAATTGGCAAACACGTGACCTGCAGCGCAATACAAACAGTCTTCCTATACATGCGCACACGTTCACACACCCCCATTGAACAGCTCGCACCTAGCAAATTCTAAGAACGGCAAGTTTTAGTACACATTTTTAGTAGATGGCGGCATGATTTGCGAATTATTAGCTGCTCAGTTGAATCCCAACATGGATGGCACTATTCTACCGAAACATAGATGCCGCTATTGGCTAAATAATTGAAAATGCAGTATGCAGTATTTTAAAAAGCGCACATAGCACGGAATTCAGGGTATCTCCTAGTCGGGATGCCCGACTAGAGTTTTCTTACTTGTTCTAGCTAGAGTTTTCAAATTTTGCATTTAGTGCTATGTGAGCTTTATACAGTTTCGGTTGTTGTTAAATTTTGGATGCCCCGTCCCCCACACCCCTACTATAGACTTGCATAAATACACACATATGATTACTGCGGATTATCAGGTACTCTATTTAATTGAAACATTAGCTGCAACTTGAAAATTTAATTAATTTAATATAATTTATATAATTTAATATAATTTAAGGCTTACATAACACCAAATGCAAAATTTGAAGACTAGCTAGAAAGATGAATTAGATAGAATTTTATAGCTGAATTGACATTTTCGTTTTTAATCGATAACAATAAAACGATAACAGTTATCGAATTTCTGAAACAAACTCGATATGCGCGCCCTATACAGGGACTTACAAAAAAAAATTGTAGGTTCTGGTATCAATGCGTTCATACACACGGACAGACAGACGGACAGACAGACATACAAACAGAAGGACGCAGAAGGATATTCTTGATCAGGGTGACAAGCCGAGTTGATATAGCCATGTCCGTCTGTCCGTCTGTGCGTCTGTCCGTAAGTATGAACGTGTCACTCTCAGAACCTATAAGAGCTAGAGACTTTTTATGTAGGTCCGTGAATAGCACGAAAAGATCGAGTTTGTTAAAAAGGTCGATATTTATTTTAATTTTAATGTTATCGATTAAAAACGTTATCGAACGTTAGTTATCAAATTATATCTCCCACTTGTTTATGACTAGAATACCCAAATTTTTGTGTACGTTTTATATTTATTTTATGTAATTTTGATTTATGTTAAATTTTGGATACCGGCTCCAAATTTCCCCAACTATTTAAATTGAGGTTAGTTGCACTCAAAGCCAGTAAATGAATGGGTTTACATTTTAAAAAATTGGAAAAAAATGTAATAAAATATGGTGAACATAAGCTGCAAATTTCATTCAAATTCATCAATTCGTGCAAAAGTTATTAAGCAAAACATTTGGCCAATCGGTCAAACACGTGACCAGCAACGCAAAACAAATTGTATTCTATACAAATAGTATTCCTATACATGTGCACACATACACACATACAAATTGAGCTGCGTGCATCTAGAAAATTCTAAGACCCGCAAGATTTTGTGTACATATTTCAAATAGATGGCGCTATGATTTGCTAATTATCAGCTGTTCAATAAATCGAAACATGGATGGCGCTATTCTATCGAACCATAGATGGCGCTATTGGCTAAACAATTGAAAATGAATTGAATTTAGTTTCTGTGCGTTTATACGAAATGCTAATTATGCAGTATTTAAAAAAACGCAGATAGCGCGGGTTTTATGGTATCTCCTAGTCGGGGACCCTGACTAGAGTTTTCTTACTTGTTATACCCTGAACCCATTGAAAATGGGAATTCAGGGTATAATGTTTTTGTTGAAATGTGAATGTGTGTAACAGGGAGAAGGAGGCGTGGCAGACCCCATAAAGTATATATATTCTTGATCAGGGAGACAAGCCGAGTCGATTTAGCCCTGACCGTCTGTCTGTCTGTCCGTCTGTCTGTCTGTCTGTCCGTCTGTCTGTCTGTCTGTCCGGCTGTCCGTATGTATAAACGCGTCGATCTCTGAACTTACAATAGCTAGAGACTTCAAATTTTTTGTAGGTCCCTGTTTAGGGCGCACATATCGAGTTTGTTTTAGAAATTCGATAACTGTTATCGTTTTATTGTTATCAATTAAAAACGAAAATCTAAGTTTAGCTATAAAATTCTATCTAATTCATCTTTCTAGCCAGAGTCTTCAAATTTTGCATTTAGTGTTATGTAAGCCTTGCGCAATTTCGGTTTTTGTTAAATTTTGGGTGCCACGCCCCCTTCGCCTCAAATTTGTAACTCCCGTATATCAAATACTAGAGACTGTGCTTTGGCACATACATACATATGGATGATATGATAACGCCCAACAAGTTTGATCAAAATCGTTGGTCTAGAAAAAAAGTTATTAAACATTTAATTTCCCATAGCATTGCCATGCAAAGCAGCCAAACAACAGCTGACGCACCGACTTGCGCTTGTGTGTGCTTGCGCCTGTGTATGTGTGTGTGTATGTTTTGCTTGTAATGAACGTACATATGCTTGTGTATATAAAAGAAACAAAGAATGCTCGGAATAGTGGTTCTTCGCAGGGTTCATGGTATACCCTAGTCGAGCCGTCTCGACTAGAGTTTTCTTACTTGTTTTGACTAATTTCTTGCTCTCTCTTCTTGACCTCTAGCATGGCTCGTCGCAAATGCGTATCGTTCATGATTGGCTTCCACCTCCTGGGCCAATGCCAAGGCAGAGGGCAAATCCGAGGGGTGAGCCGCGAATAAAACGTCGGTCAAGCTTCTCTTTAAACCGGATATAAATACGCGTAAAGCGTCTCCTCTGAATTTTTCACACATGCCCTTTGCTAACTCTTTGTCGTAGGTCTTGTTTACTTTATTGGTTAATAATAGTATTGCAATAAAGTCATGCAGCCCTGCCTGAGGGTACACATTTTCTGTTCTATAACATGGATGGGTCTCTTATCGCCCTACGTGAAATTGAGGCGAGCTATGATTGCTTGAAAGTTAAGGGCTGTATTAAACGAGGCTAAGACCGCGTTTGCGGGTCCTCTTACTTTGTTTCGAATGATAAATATAGCCTGATAATGGCGTGAGCTACATACATAGCTCTCGAAAATCTTGTATGAGGCGTTGGCCACCTGTCTTCAAGCCACGTATGTGTCTTGTGTGCCAAGAAATTCGGGCAGGCTTTTTATTGCATCCATAGGCTCTTCACAACTAACACCAAGAATAATTTCTGCGTGTTTGTAGACTTTTGCCACTGGGACCGATAGCTGTGTTGCCCTTAGTTGTCCTGACACTTCTTCAATCTTTTGCCCCAGTTCTGCTCTGAGCTGCTGTTCTCTCCTACTTGGTTCTTCAGCTCGGGCTGCCAAAGCTGCTTTAATATACGCGTGAAACTGATCTGCGTCCATATTTTCCCTATAGCTCGGTTTGTTTTCAACCTGACAATGATCTCGAAGTAAAGACGCTAAAACACTGTCGGTGCTACTGTCACTGTCTGTTCGCGTTCTACAATTCATAAGTCTTTAGCCACATGAAGCACAAGCTTTGGCACAGGCACAGGAATCTCAATAATTTTCTTGCGCAATTATTGTTTTATAATTACAAAAATATCGATCTTTAGAATTTCAAATAAAGGACTCACTTACATGATCTCTCCTTATCTATATGTGCTAATGTTGCCGCTGCGATGCTGTTCCGTTGACGTCGTAGTTTTGGAGTTGTTATACCCTGAACCCATTGAAAATGGGAATTCAGGGTATAATGTTTTTGTTGAAATGCGAATGTATGTAACAGGCAGAAGGAGGCGTGGCAGACCCCATAAAGTATATATATTCTTGATCAGGGAGACAAGCCGAGTCGATTTAGCCCTGTCCGTCTGTCCGTCCGTCTGTCCGTCTGTCTGTCCGTATGTATGAACGCGTCGTTCTCAGAACCTATAAGAGCAAGAGAAATTTTTATGTAGGTCCGTGAATACCGCGAAAAGATCGAGTTTGTTAAGAAAAGTCGATAACTATTTTAGTTTTAATGTTATCGATTAAAAACATTATCGAATCTTAATTATAAAATTTTATCTCCTACGTCTTTATAGCTAGAGTCCCCATTTTTTTTGTAAGTTTTATATTTATTATACCCTGAACCCATTGAAAATGGGAATTCAGGGTATAATGTTTTTGTTGAAATGCGAATGTATGTAACAGGCAGAAGGAGGCGTGGCAGACCCCATAAAGTATATATATTCTTGATCAGGGAGACAAGCCGAGTCGATTTAGCCCTGTCCGTCTGTCCGTCCATCTGTCCGTCTGTCTGTCCGTATGTATGAACGCGTCGTTCTCAGAACCTTTAAGAGCTAGAGACTTGACATTTTTTATGTAGGTCCGTGAATAGCACGAAAAGATCGAGTTTGTTAAAAAAAAGTCGATAACTATTTTAGTTTTAATGTTATCGATTAAAAACATTATCGAATGTTCGTTATAAAATTATATCTCCCACGTCTTTATAGCTATATATATTTGTAAGTTATATATTTATTTTATCTAATTTTGATTTTTGTTAAATTTTGGATACCGGCTCCAAATTTCCCCTCGGCTAGAGTTTTTTTACTTGTTTTTTCCTGTATTTGTTTATTATTTAACGTTTTTTAAATTCGCATTTAATATTACCCGCAACGCGAGGGGAGTTTTTTTTCTTAACTTTTTTTAACTGTGAGTTGCCGTGGTCGCGCGCCAATTATTATGATAGTTATCCGAACACAAAATCAAAACTCGCGGGAACTAAATGAGACAATGAATGTTTATTCCGGGCGATCCGCTGCGATTTAAATATAAATTTAATCTAAAAATACATGGGATGGTCTTGGGCTATTTAAGGTTAAACTGTCGCCAGCGCCGCTGTCGCTGTCGGCTTCGGTTGTTGCATCACCAACCGCGCCTCGTGCCGAGTGTCATTTTATTCCGCAGAAGTCGCGCAACGAAGTGCCGAACCGCTGACTCGAACTTGTGGGTCGTTGACACTGTTGAACCTGATACCCAGACCCAGCGCACCTTCCCTGATCAAGAATATATATACTTTATGGGGTCTGCCACGCCTCCTCCCTGTTACATACTGTAAAGGTACGTTTTTTCCAGCTGGGGCAGACTCAGCCTGGCCCAGGGTTACCTACAAGACAATTTATAGGATGCTGGGACGCACTGGGGTAGGGGACGGGAAATACGGCAACTCACGGCCGCTGGCGGAGCTGCTCTCGCCTGGGAGTAACGCGACAGCGGTTGCTGCACCGCGCCGATCAACTTTGGCTGCGGAAACAGGCTCGAACTGGCCCGCTCTGACGGACAAAACACAAACGTAGGGGATCTAGCGTTCGTTAGCACTTATGAGTTAGTTTTCCAAAAATTAAAACACAAAGATTTCGGTCTCTTCTTTATTTCACTTATATGTATATATGACTTACGATTCTTTTACCCTCTTCCAGTGTCTCCTTTCCTTGTTTAAACTTAACTTTAACTTTCCACTTATCTAACTCTTCACTTTCACTTCCTCTTAACTGGCGGCGATACGCCCTCACCTTCTCACAATTTGCTTAACACTCTCTACTCCCTTTCGCGGTCGCATTCTGACTGACCTACTCGCCCTTCGGTCGATCGCGCGCCGACCTCGGCAATGCAATTTTGTCGCGGCCGCTGCTTCTCGCCAATTTGCCGCGGCGCGCCTAGCTACATTGCCGATCATCGGCGCGCATACAAGGGGGGTTCGCCTTCTAACTTAAACCTGATGAGGGCGGGCCCTCCATGGGCCGCCTCTGCGCTCCATTGCGCCTACACCTAATCTTCATAATTTATTTTCTAATCAAATCTCTTACTCACTATACTTATTTACTATACAAAATAAACTTATGACTAACTACTACTAAATGTGTGGCGGCAGATTTATCGCTGCCTTACAATACATTTTCAAAATCATTATACCCTGATTTCCCCTTTTCAATGGGTTCAGGGTATAAAAAGGCATAGCGCGCATAGATTCTGAGACTCAGATTAGGACACAGAAGATTCACTCAACAACACTACATAAGTCCTAACGACATAACACCCTGTCCAAACTGCAACACTACCACTACTCACCATCCAACACATCGCCAACTGTCCCACTACATCAGTCTTAAGACCCAAATTTTAAACATCAACTGTCCCATGTCCATCCTAGAAAACCCCTCCCCAGAAAATATCCTCAAGTGAATCAAGTTAATCGAAACAGCAAAATGAACAACCTAATATAAATATAAGTATATATATGTAAATAAACTAGCCGAAGGCCTCAGCAGCCAGTGCTTTAGTTGCTAAGTTAGCATGCAATTTTAATTATAGCAAACTCTTACAAATAAATAAAAATACCTAATAAATTGCTAAATACTCTATTTTTGGGTAGATGGAAGTTTTAGTACGAGAAATGCAGGATCAGGAACATGGTGTGCCAGTACGACAGCAAAAGATGTTTCTCACATCTATTCCATATGCTTTTATGGGTGAGTCCCACATAATAATAAAAAAGAGTTGTCACTATGGATACTGATATTTTATTACTGTACAGGGTATGATTTAATTGAATGGCTTATGGATCACCTGCAAATAGAGGAGTCGGAGGCATTAAATATTGCCAATCAGCTGTGCCTGCATGGGTACTTTTTCCCTGTCAATGATTCCAAGACTCTGACAGTTAAGGATGACTCATCTCTTTATCGCTTCCAGACTCCTTACTACTGGCCGTGGCAACACAAAGCCCCGGACAATGTGGAGTATGCTATTTATTTGGCAAAACGTTCGCTTCGTAATAAACAGCGCCATGCATTAGAAGACTACGAGGCTGAGGCTTTCGCTTCACTCCATAAGAACCTTAAAGGCAAGTGGGACTTTATTTCAATGCAGGCCGAGGAGCAAGTACGACTTGCCAAAGAACGTAAGAAAGGTGACAAAATTGTGGGTGATTCACAAGAGCGTGCCTACTGGCGCGTTCACCGTCCACCACCCGGGCTATTTACTCCACTCGAGCCGTGTCCAGTGCCATCACGTGATCGCCAGGGCCAGAAACCAAACAAAAAAAAGACTGTGGAAGATATGCAACGTGAAGTGGAATTTCTGACCAAAACCTTAAATGGAACACGAATGAAAATGTCACAAGCCTGTGAATCTCTTGTTTGCTACTCAGAGATATTCCGCGATTACGATTTCTTTCTACAGCCAGCGCTGCCCTCTAATCCTTGGGTTACAGAGGATATTACTTTTTGGCAGCTAAATAGTACCTTTGTGGACATACCAACTGAAAAGCGCGTAAAACGATGGGCTATTTCTATAGAAGAACTAGTATCTGATCCCACAGGGTTGCAGGAGTTCGCAACCTTTTTAGAAAAAGAGTACTCTCATGAAAACATACGCTTCTGGATTGCAGTAAATCGTCTCCGTCGAGCTGCTCACTCACAAGTGGCCCGAACTGTTAACGAAATATTTGAGTAAGAAAATCTTTTATACCATGAGTGGAAGCTTAACCAAGCTGAATTATTGTTTTCAGAGAGTTCCTTAAGCCTGGAGCGCCCTGTGAAATTAATATAGACGGTAAAACAATGGAAAGCGTTCTACGTGGTCTTAAAAACCCATCGCGCTTCACTTTTGACTCTGCCTCAGAGCATATATATATGCTTTTATTAAAAAAGGATTGTTATCCGCGCTTTCTACGTTCCGATCACTACAAACGGCTTGTTGATTGTGGTATCCAGCCCTCCTATAAAAAACGTTTTTTTAATTTTGGTGCCGTAAGCGGAGCCAAAAAGAAGATGACTGCCGCTCTTTCAATTCAACCAAATTTGAGCGATGCGACAAAGAACACAACAGCAACCAGTACAGCTTGTGGTACTTGTCCTGTAGGCAATGCACCAGCTTCAAGTAATCTAGCGCGACGTCGCGGCAGCGACCGCAGTCTCACTGGATCGGTACTTGAGCTAGCAGTCATTGCCAACAAGAATGCTAGTACCAAAGTTCCGCACTCTCACTCGCAAAATAATCTTTGTGAGCTTCCTTACAAGTAAGAAACTGATAGATATTGTCTTTACATACATACATATATGTTCTTCATTCATTGTTGCTCGGTCAAAACATATTATGATTATAAATTTTATAAAACTGTAAAATGTATTCCAAAATAATTTTGTCCCAATGTGCAATTTTATAATTTATGGTCTAATAGTAGTCCATCTTACGAACACGAAGCGTTTTATTTTTTTCGATTTTAGCTAAAATAAGTAAGAATGTTGCAGCCGTGGGTGTTAATGACTAATGATGCCCTCAATTGTTATGTAGAAAAGCGTCAAATTTGGAGTTTCCAACTTTATAGCTAAACTCAACACAGATTTCCCCCGATTTATCACGCTCACAGTAGGTGAAGACGTAGTCACCATAACTTTTTATACACTGAACCCATTTAAAATGGGAATATAAGGGTTCAGGGTATAATGGTTTTGTGAAAATGTATGTATCTGGAAGGAGACCCCATAAAGTATATAATCTTGATCAGTTCGATGAACCGAGCTGATATAGCCATGTCCGTATGTTTGTCTGTCAATATGTATGAACGCGTCGATCTCAGAATCTATAATAGCTGATTTATTTAACACACATTACACTAGATACAATGTAGACTCTAGCTCCAGTGAGCAATGGTCAGTGAACAGATAGTTACCGAGACACTTCGTCTTCATTTCGGTGGTTATGTAAATTAAAATGACTACATTCATATACCGAAACTAGATGAGGTCTCCAAGTCCAGCCATCAACGCTTCTTAATATAATAACGAACATGCCATGCTTACTGAAGCTATGTATGGAAAACCAAAGATACAATCCCCAAATGTAAAAGAGACTCATAAAAATACTTATAATAAGAAGTCCGAGGATGTCCTCCACTTAAGCAAAGGTAGAGTTCAGCGGATATTGTTAAACGGCATACGAAGCTTAAGCATCAGTCTGTAAAAATGTGGCGGTAAATGCTTGGGATTTAGAGAGATTCAAATTCAGTTTGCACAACACCTCGCATTAATAAATCGTTCGGACGGTGCTCTAAAGGATCTCCTAGCTAATGCTACTCACTCATTCAAATATGTGTATTCTTTATTACATGGCTTAAAGTTCCTTGTAGCTATTCTGACCCTCCGTTAACGTATTGATTTTGATATACGATACCGATTTCGCAAGTTTTGTTACTGATTAAGGTGTCTATTTTCCGGCTGTCTATTGTAATCTTGAAGCTTTATTATAATACACATATGTTATAAACAGAAAGACCGCATGAAACACTACACTATACTTTGAAATGGAAGTTCAGGAGCAAATATATTATTTTTGTTTTATTAATTTTCAAATAATCACAATTGGAATTGATGTGTTAAAGTCATCAGTTGCTTCTTTAGTTTGGGATTTTCCATTTGTAGTCAATAAAATGTCGACGATACTTATGGTCGAGGTTTTTAGGTGGGATACCATATATATTACAATAAAAATATATTTTAATTTATTATATTGAGCGGCTAATTATATTAATTCATGAATTCGAATTCCCATATAACACAGAGAATCACCAAACACCAAGTTCGTTCAATTAGATACTACCAGGGATTTCTTGCCAGCATCATCAAATAGATCTATATGTCCATGGGATGAAACAACTATCAATTTACCTGATGCTAGCGCTATTCCTCATAAAAATGTAAATATATCAGTTCCTTTACCTACTCGACCAAGTGATGTTAAAGATGTCGAAGAGCAGTTACGGCCGCTTAACAGGTAAATTAAAATTAAATACTAGTATCTAATAAGCTAACTCTTAAAATAGCAATTTAGAAAGCGTCGAACGTATGAAGCGGAACTCTTGCATTCGACATCAAATCACTGCAGATAGTGCAGAGGCGTGTATAGGAATTGCTACTCCAATCGAGCAACGTCGTGCTTCCGTTTCGTTAGCGCACAGGTAACGTATGTTATATACAAAACAGAATACGTGGACTTTGTTTTTAGTTTTTTTTTTTTTTTTTTTGCCTAAGCAGACCCCATAAAGTATATATATGCTTAATTAGGGAGCCGAGCTGAGTTAAAAATAAAAGTCAATCTCAGAACCTGTCAGTCAGAGCTAGAGACTTGAAGTTTTTTATGTAGGCCCCTGTATAGTACGCGCAGGTCAAGTTTGTTTACAAAAATTGATAACTCTTTATACCCTGAACCCATTGAAAATGGGAAATCAGAGTATAAAGGTTTTGTTGAAATGTATGTAACAGGAGGAGACGTGGCAGACCCTATAAAGTATATATATTCTTGATCAAGAAGAGATGCCGAGTTGATTTAGCCCAGTCCGTCGATCCGTTCGTCTGTCCGTACGATTGAACGCGTCGATCTCAGAACATATAAGAGCTAGGGACTTCAAATTTTTTTGGAGGCTCGTGTGTAAAACGAAAGCATCGAGCTTGTTTCAAATCATCGATAACTGTCATAGTTCTAATGTTATCTATTAAAACCCGATATCGTCGTTTAGTTATAAATTTCTATTCAATTCATCTTTATAGCTAGAGTCTTAAAATTGCTTTTAGGGTTATTTGAGCCTTACATAATTTCGGGCTTTGTTAAATTTTGGGCGCCACTCCCCATTCGCCCCAAATTTATAAAAACACGTATTTCATTTGTGCTTTGGCACATGCACACATATGAATGACATTATCACGCCCAACAAGTTTAATCAAAATCGTTCGCCTAGAAAAAAATTTATTAAACATTTAATATCTCATATATATCGGCGCCTTGCAGACTGAGTTCTGTTGCTGACTCAAAATGCACATTTAGCAGACTGTGTGCTAGTGCGTGTGCGGGGGTCAGAGTTTCTGCTAGTCAGGACATTCGACTAGAGTTTTCTTTAAATTTATTTATTGCATTTCATTGGAATGTTCAGGATTTTCGACGCGGAAAAAATTGCGAGTATTTAAATATTATTATAATTATAATTCTCATAAATCTTCATTAAGTTCTCCCTAAGAATACATAGACTATTAAACAAGGAGCTTCGCTTTAAATCGTACACTCTCTTTAAAGGAATAGATCGTAAATCATCTTAATTAAGACAGCTAATAAGTCGAATGGCACAAAAATGACAAAACGCCGTTTAGAAAACTGTTGTCGGGCGTCCCTAGTAGGGCTGAATGAAATTGTAAGCATATGATCAATATATTTGTTTAAATCTTTTTTCCAATTTAGAAAAATGCAGTCATTTATAATGGCTTTATTTGCAACTACCTTCAGTTCAGTTATTTGGGAAATTTCGAGACTGTATCCAAAATTTAACAAAATGCAAAACTGCATAAAATAGATTTAAAACTAAAAAAAAAATTGGAGACTCTAGCTTCAAAGACGTTGGAGATATAATTTAATAACTGAATGTCGAGAAGGTTCTTAATCGATAACATGAAAACTAAGAAAGTTATCAATTTTTCGAAACACACTCGATCTGCTTGCTGTAACCTACATTTTCAAGCCTCGAGCTCTTATAGCGGACAGGCGACGGACAGACGGATATGGCTATATCACCTCGGCTTGTTTTTACCTGAACCCAAATATATATACCTGGGATCTGCCACGCCTCCTTCTGCATGTTACATAGGTACCCTGAACCCTGTGCTATCTACGTTTTTTCAAAATACCATAGAGTTTGCATTTAGTATAAACGCACACAATATTAAATTCAATCCATATTCAAATTTTTAGCTAATATCGCCATCCATGTTTCGATTCGGTGGAGCAGCTGATAATATGCAAACCATAGTACTATCTAATAGACAAATGCGCACTAAAACTTGCGGGCCTCAGAATTTGCTAGATGCATGTGCATGTATGTATGCACACGTATTTGAAAACTGTATGCTCAGTGCTTCTGGTCACATGTGTTAGTCGATTGCCCAAACGTTTGTTTTAAAAACTTCTGTGGATTTTAATTAAATTTTTAGCATATGATCTACATATATATGCAAACTAATTCATATATTGGCTTTATTTTTAACTATGTATCTTCACTTTAAATATTTAAGGAATCCAAAATTTAACAAAATTACATAAAATCAGAGCACGCAAATAACAGTTGAGCATTTTGCGTGGTCTTCGAATAACAGTTTTCACTGAGTATTTGACGAAAATGCTCGCGAGCGAGCGAAAACAACGGGTCTTCTCTCAGTTCGCTCGCTCTCGGTCTACAACCGTTTTTTTCGTTTCTCATTTGTTTCGGTCAGACCGCGAGCGAACGCTTGAGTAAAATTAAGAAAAAGGTCTTTGAGCGACTGATGCATGTTGATGTGCGATGCAAACGTACTTTGTGTAAGGTATTAATCAAAGTACGCAAAATATTCTTGCGTCGCAAGTTTGCATCTCATATTTACTAAATATTTTAATTTTTTAATGATATCAACCTAAACTGCCACATTTAAATGCGCTTGCACAGGTAGTTCTAACCAGCAACTTGCTTTTAGCCCTGCATTTCATATTAAATGAACGGCGAAGTTCAATAAGCGCACACAATTTAAATGTATAATTAGTTATTTAACTTAACAATAGGCAGTATAAGTTAAATAACTAACTAAATAACAGTACTAGTTAAATAACATCTTAATACCAATAAAAATCATTTTTTTCCAACTAGGCAAAATAATGTAAGCGTGCCAAAAGACCTTTTCAATTGATTTTTTCAGTCATTTGCTCACTTACTGAGGCTCAGCTCGCGACCAGAAAAATTTTCGCTCGCTAACAGATGTTCAGCAATAAAGATCGAGGCAAAAAACCCAAAAAAACAACCCTCATGCGAAGACTGATTCAGACAAGAAAAAATCGCTCTTGCTCAGAGCGAGAGCGGAATATTTTCTGTTTTTCGCTCCTGCTCTGATTTTAAGCGTGACGAAAAAACGCTTAACTGTTATTTGCAAGCTCTGCTTAAAATACATATTAAACTTACAAAAAAAAAACAATATACCCATTTTTCATTTTCAATGGGTTCAGGGTATAAAAATTTGGAGACTCTAGCTATAAAGACGTGGGAGATATAATGTAAAAATTTAAAATTTTTCGATAACGTTTTAGCCGATAACATTCAAACAGTTATCGATTTTTTTTTTAACTCGATCTTTTAGTGCTGTACAGGGCCCTACATAAAAAAATTAAAAGTCTCAATATATACCCATTATACCAATTTTTAATCGGTTCAGGGTAAACTAATGAAGAAAACTCTAGTCGAAACCGCTGGACTAGGGTATACTCTGAACTATGTGAAGAACCGCTATTCCTAAGAAACGCTAACACTCTCCGTTTCTGTTATATGTTTGTATGTATATTATATTACAATCAACATATACACACACACTGACGCACGCACAAGCGCATGCTCTGCCAACAAAGCAGACTGCGTTTGAGCTGCAAGACGCCTTTGCTACGAGAAATTCATTGCATCAAAATTTCAGAGCGTTATTGTATTATTTTTCTGTATATATTTGCCAAATCACAAGTCTCTAGTATTTGAAATTCGTGTTTTGCAAATTTGAAGCGAAGGGATGAAGCATCCAACTTTAGCAAAAACCAAAATTGTATTAAGCTGACCTAAAACTAAATACATAATTTGAATTGAAATGCAAACTTGAATTGAAGGCTCTAGCTATAAAGATGAATTGCATTGAATTTTTATAACTGAATAACGATTTCGCTTTTTAATCGATAACATTACAACTAATAAAATGATCGATTTTACCCTGAATCCATTGGAAATAAAAAGGAAGACTATAATGTTTTTGTGAAAGTGTATGTAGAAGGCAGAAGGAGGACCCCATATACCCTAAGTATATATGTTCTTGGTCAGGGAGACAAGCCGAGCCGAGTTAGCCCTGTCCAGACCTATAAACTTCCATTTTTTTTGGAGGTTCGTGTATAGCACGCAAAAATCGAGTTTCTCTCATAAACTCGATAACTAATTCCGTTATAATGTTATCGATTAAAAAAAAAGAAAATTTTCAAAACAAATGTTGTTTCCCCGTAACATAGGCATACGCAGCCCAAACGCTGTCGCTCTGTAAATTGCTCAGTTATTTGTGCGTGCGTTCGTGTATGTGTAAATAATTGTTGAGGAGGTCACTATCTTTAGCATTGACTCATCTTCAGCATTGAAGATATAAACTGTTGCGGGTTTCCACGCCCCCAAGTCAAAGTTTTTTTATTTCGGAATGTCAACGAGATATTCCACATCTGAACTGTCTAGCCCTCTATAAGTAAAGTTTCTGATATACAGGACAATACATTTTCATATTTGCCATGACCCTAGTAGGAGTATCGGGAAAATCTTTGACGAGGGTATACCAGAGAATATATTCCAAATATCAAGTCTCTAGTTTCAATAGAATGGAAATGGTTTGCATTCATACGGACAGACGGACTGACACTGTTCAAAAACCAATATACTCATTTCGCTTCGTAAACGAGTATAATCTCATCTCATTTTATTTTCAAAACTCCGATTTCCTTCAACAGTGAATATCAGATCGAACGCAGAAGCTCCTCTTCGATTTCAACGGAACATGTCGTGAACTTAAACTTACATCCTCCAAAATTTGGTTCTGCATGTGTTGATGATAGCAGTGGAACTATTGTTGCGAAAGAAATGCTAGCTACAAGTGAAGGAGAATCTAAATCTTTGTCATATTATAGTGTTAATACTTTACATATGGCAGATTGGTTACCAAATGTGCCGCAAATAACCCAGACATTACTACATAAAAATTGCCAAATTAATGAACCAGCAGTCCCCCAACACTTCTTGACCTCGACTATACCTGCGCAACAACCACACAATAAGAAAATTAGCGTCATGTCTAGTGCAACGGAAATTAAAGTTGATCGTCAATTTGAATTAGACACAGATGTAAAAAAAAAAGTTCATATTGAACTAATAGAGTCTTCCTCCAACAAAAACAGTAACATGCAACTAGAGCCTGTCTCCGGTACGTCAACCAATATTTTTACGAAAAAAACTGACACTACAAATAATTCCCATCTAAGCAAAGATCGATTAGGTAAAGTTTCAAAGATAAGCTCAGAGCAAATAACTGTCGAAGAAAACGTGGAGTACCATATTCAGGAAAATGCAGAGCTATCACCAACTACTGATGAGTATCAAGAGACAATGCATTTTGGTAGTAAGGACGTTGTTTTTGATTATGATATTGAAACGGAGAGATATTTCGGTTATAATAAGCCGGCGGTACCAACTCCAGCACCTTCTTTGGCACCGCTGGCTGTACTGGAAGTTGATATAGTGGATGATGAACCATTAGATGAGTCTGCACCGACCGAACCACTGACGCCTGTGTTAAGTAACGATGAAGTTTGCCGTCGGCGTAAAAAGCGCAGTTCATCAACTAAGAAGCTTAGTTCATTCAATGAACGTGCAAAATTTCCTGAAAGTCCTGCTGCCTCTGCGCAAACAGCAACTGATGAAATCGAGCATAATGCAGTATGTCCTTGGGAAGATGAGTAAGTATATATAAATATAGTATAAGAAATTCTTTGATTACCTGTCCTCTCATATTATTTAAGAAATGTCAACACTAACGACGGAACTTTTGTGAAGACATATGCTACATTGGGATACTTATGAATACAGCAATCATAAACATATGCCACAGTTAAAAAAATTACTTTCTTACAATAGTGGGAATTAAAAAAAAATATTACGTTTACATAACAGCTAACTAATTCAATGTATATATGTATGGATAAAAAAAATGCATATCCGCTTCGCATGTTAAATAAAAACGGTTAAATAAAATAATGAATTACTTTGGTGAAAACCAATTAAATATTTTGATTATAATTTAACATTTTTATAATACGCGGTACATTTTACATTATTTGATCTTAACCTGGCATTAATATGAGGACAACATAATCGGCTTATTTGTAGAGGATACATTAACCCTAGTAAAAACAAGTAAGAGTGCTCTAGTCGTGACCGCTCGACAAAGTGATCCCCTGAACCCTGCGAAGAACTGCGATTGCTAAGAGCCGCTAACATTCTCCGTTACTTTTATATGTACATATGTAGCAAGCAATACATACACACGCACAGACGCACGCCCAAGAACACACGCAGACGCACGCACAAGCACACAATCTGCTAACTGTGCATTATGACTCATCAGCTTCGCTGCTGCTGCTGCAAGAGGCCGATAATATGAGATATTAAATGTTTAATAACTTTTTTTCTAGACGAACGATTTTGATCAAACTTGTTGGGCGTGATCATGTCATCCATATGTATGTGTGTGCCAAAGCACAAGTCTCTAGTATTTGAAATACGGGACTTACAAATTTGAGGCGAAGGGGGCGTGGCAACCAAAATTTAACAAAAACCGAAATTGTATAAGGCTCACATAACACTAAGTGCAAAATTTGAAGACTCTAGCTATAAAGATGAATTATATAGATTTATATAACTGAGCATCGATTTCGTTTTTAATCGATAACATTAAAATTAAGACAGTTATCGATTTTTTTAACAAACTCGATCTTTTCGTGCTATACAGGAACCTACATTAAAAATTTCAAGTCTCTAGCTCTTATAGGTTCTGAGAACGACGCGTTCATACATACGGACAGACGGACAGACGGACATGGCTATATCAACTCGGCTTGTCATCCTGATCAAGAATATATATACTTTATGGGGTCTGCCACGCCTCCTTCTGCCTGTTACATACATTTCAACAAAAACATTATACCCTGATTTCCCATTTTTAATGGGCTCAGGGTATAACAAGTAAGAAAACTCTAGTCGAGGCCGCTCGACTAGGGTATACCCAGAACCCTGCATTCTTCGTTTCTTTTATATACACATGCACTTGTACGTTCATTACAAGCAAAACATACACACACATACACAGGCGCAAGCACACACCAGCGCAAGTCGGAGCGTCAGCTGTTCTTTGCCTGCTGTTTGCATGGCAATGCTATGGGAAATTAAATGTTTAATAACTTTTTTTCTAGACGAACGATTTTGATCAAACTTGTTGGGCGTGATCATGTCATCCATATGTATGTGTGTGCCAAAGCACAAGTCTCTAGTATTTGAAATACGGGACTTACAAATTTGAGGCGAAGGGGGCGTGGCATCCAAAATTTAACAAAACCCGAAATTGTATAAGGCTCACATAACACTAAGTGCGAAATTTGAAGACTCTAGCTATAAAGATGAATTATATAGATTTATATAACTGAGCATCGATTTCGTTTTTAATCGATAACATTAAAATTAAGACAGTTATCGATTTTTTTTAACAAACTCGATCTTTTCGTGCTATACAGGAACCTACATAAAAATTTCAAGTCTCTAGCTCTTATAGGTTCTGAGAACGACGCGTTCATACATACGGACAGACAGACGGACAGACGGACGGACAGACGGACAGACGGACATGGCTATATCAACTCGGCTTGTCATCCTGATCAAGAATATATATACTTTATGGGGTCTGCCACGCCTCCTTCTGCCTGTTACATACATTTCAACAAAAACATTATACCCTGATTTCCCATTTTTAATGGGTTCAGGGTATAAAAACAAGTAAGAAAACTCTAGTCGAGACCGAGGGGATATCCTGAGCCCTGCGAAGAACCGTTATTCCGAACATTCTCCGTTTCTTTTATATACATATGTATATGTATGCATGTACCTTACAAGCAACACATACACACACACACAGGTGCACGCACGCACAAGCGCAAGCCATGCTGGACTGGAAAACGCTCCGTTATTCTAGAGTGATAAATTGGAAACATAACTGGACATAACACACTGGACATATCTAAAAATAATTTAGCATACAAGCGCTAGCTTCATTCGCTTTTCTTGCAATACTTAGCGCCGACGATACACTTCGTTTACTTTGAGTGAAATCATTGTCTCTCTGTCACCCCGCTCCGTCGCATCAACGAGTCATCATCACATTCGTCTCTTTATTATTTCCCAGCAAACAGCAGCTTTTGCTTTGCAATATTCATAATCAATGACATTTCGCCATCCCTATCATCGCAGAAATAAGTTGCCAGTGGTGTGATGTGCCATTATATTCGATTCGCACAAACGCATTTACATGCACAAGAGCTCCGCGGCAACAACAACAACAAGTATAGAGAAACTCGTTATATTCATTGCTCTTCTTTGTCTAATATTGTGCACGCTGAGTTGTGTGACATTTTTCATTTGCATTGTTCGTCGCTTTGATAAATATTCCGCGCATTTTATTTTAAACTGTGCCAGTGAAATAAATAACAGAAACTTAATTTGTTGTTTACAGAAGATCAGATCACTTATATCTCCAAGTTTCAAACGGCATAAGCCTATCTGTATCATCTATTAAACATATATTAAGTGTAGTCTTTTGGCCACAGTCAACTCACGTGCTGAGGATTTCAAGATGCCTATTGATTTTTTTTTTTGAGTAGCATCACACATTGTCTATCAAATTTGCACATCGACATTTCGTCAAAGAATACACCATTAACAGGTGAGCAATTTTATGAAACTCCCCATATCGATTTGCTCATTTTAACTGCAATATTTTTTGAAGCTCTTGCAGTTGGACAAGGAAGGCCAACGAAATCTGGAAAGGCTTTGTCATATTAAGGACTTGAATAAACCAATCGTCAATTTTACCCCTAAACAACTGCAGTATGAACAAATGTTTACACGAGACTGTACGTCAACAAGCAGATGGTTGTTCGGTAACGCTTTAAGGATGATAAAAAATACTTAGGATCGCCGTCTAAGTCAGCCAAGCTGATGTTTGAGTCATTGAAGCGTCGTTTAAATCGCAATCCTCAGCTAAAGGGATCTTAAAGGGAATTTCTGCGCGATGTAATCATCATTTTACCTGGACGACTTTCTGAGCGGTTATGACTCGACAGAAGGTCAGTAAGAACTGCAAGTTCGAACTCGAATCAGCCGGACTTTGTCGACGACACTATTAAGGTTTCGAATTTGGAACATATCATAGTTTCAAGCACAATGGGCTTAGCTTGGCACCAGCGTCAAATCGAATAACTATTTGCATTTTGAACAATGTGCTCCTTTGAGCTAGATTCTATCTAGCCATCTTCACTCGTCACTCTGTTTATGAGGCTTTGGCGAGTCTTTCGACACATCACAAGGACCATTCGACCACTCGTCGACCGTGATGCTAAGGTATTGATGCTAACGCTATTGCGTCACATACCTTAAGTTTTCTCCTGCAAAGCTTTCAGCGAGTTCGGCTCGTGGCTGGGGGTACTTCGCGTAGAACAGAAACGTCCACATCCTCTAGATTGACGCCCATGAGTCGTCTTCATGGTCGCCGACATATCGTCTCCAGTTCCGCCTTCACACATAGTATCATCCTCTCGTATTCCTTTCGGGTGATCCTGAAATACGAGGCAATTGCAGACATCCGTTCATCCGACGCCATCATGTGAAACTGCTCCAGAGGAAACACCATTGGTATAGTCTTAAGCTTATCACCGAAGCGCCGCCAGTCAGCACTATCGAGCTTCTTCGAGGGCACAGTAGCATAGCTCTCAACTATTCTTGCCGGCTAGAGTGTCATAACAACAGTGATGATGTTGTGGTGACTCAAATCCTATTCGCTTATCTCCATTCATACGCAGTCCACGTAGACGCTAATATCACACCTGGCCCTACGATTATCATACGTGTATAATTTAACACAGCTTATAACACCATAAATACTGTAGCAACTAAGTAGATTTACGTAAACAATGCTGATGCGACAAATTGAGAGTCAACTGTATCATCCAAATTGAAACTGTCGGGCCACCTCCAATGAAAATTGTTAATCGGCAACTAATTTGAGCGGCGACAGTGGGGACTTAAGGTTAATTTTAAATAAATATGTGATAGATGCCCCTATGGTGTGCTGGGACGAGAAAAAGTATTTCGCTGTCGGTTGCATCCGACTGCAACGTTCTTACTTGTGTTTAATAACTTTTTCTAGACCACCGATCGATTTGATCAAACTTGTTGGGCGGTGATCATGTCATTTATATGTGTGTGCGTGTGTGCCAAAGCACAAGTCTCTAGTACTTGAAATACGTGATTTACCCATTTGAGGCGAAGGAGGCATGGCATCCAAATTTAACAAAAACCGAATTTACACAAGGCTAAAATAACAATAAATGCAAAATTTGAAGACTCTAGCTACAAAGATGAATTAAATAGAACTTCATAACTAAATGAAGATATCGGGGTTAATCGATAACATTAAAACGATGATAGTTACGATTTTTTGAAACAAACTCGATCCATTCGTACTATTCACGAACCTCCGACTTGAAGTCTCTAGCTCTTATATCTTCTGAGATCGACGCGTTCAAACATACGGACGGACAGACGGACAAGGCTGAATCGACTCAGCTTCTCTCCCTGATTAAGAATATATATATATATATATACTTTATGGGGTCTGCCACACCTCCTTCTGCATGTTACATACATTTTCGCAAAAACATTATACCCTTTTTTTCCATTTTCAATGGGTTCAGGGTATAATAACTAAGAAAACTCTAGTCGAGACCGCTCGACTAGGGGATACCCTGAACCCTGCGAAGAACCGCTATTCCGAGCATGCATACATTACAAGCAATACACACACACACCAGCGCAAGTCAGCTGTTGTTTGGCTGCTTTGCATGGAAATGCTATGGGAAATGAAATGTTTAATAAATTTTTTTTCTAGACGAACGAACTTGTTGGGCGTGATCATGTCATCCATATGTATGTATGTGCCAAAGCACAAGTCTCTAGTATTTGATATACGGGAGTTACAAATTTGAAGCGAAGGGGGCGTGGCATCCAAAATTGAACGAAAACATAAATTGCGTAAGGCTTACTTAACACCAAATGCAAAATTTGAAGACTCTAGCTAGAAAGATGAATTAGATAGAATTTTATAGCTGAATTTAGATGTTCGTTATTAATCGATACACTAAAATTATAACAGTTATCGAATTTCTGAAATAAACTCGCTATGCGGGCCCTATACAGGGACCTACAAAAAAATTTGAAGTCTCTAGGTGTTGTAGGTGTCTGAGATCGACGCGTTCATACATACGGGCAGTCGGACAGACAGGCAGACAGACGGACAGGGCTAAATCGACTCGGCTTGTCTCCCTGCTCAAGAATATATATACTTTATTGGGTCTGCCACGCCTCCTTCTCCCTGTTACATACATTTCAACAAAAACATTATACCCTGATATCCCATTTTCAATGGATTCAGGGTATAAAAAACGACCGAAGTATCAAAATCAGAGAAGAAATATTTTAAGGAGAAAAATTTTTTTCTAATAACTACATAACTATGTTTTAAAAAATAGAAAGATATCCATTAAGCATAGTTCACAATTAACTATGGTAGATGGAAAAGTATGTAACGCTTTAAGTGAATCGCACTCCACTAAATGTTATATATGCGAAGCAAAGCCAACGGAGATGAACAATATGAATGAATGTTTGGGCAAAGTAGTATCAACAAAATAATTCGAGTTTGGCTTATCTCCACTACATGCGAAAATAAGATTCTTTGAATACTTTCTTAACCTTTCTTACAATTCGGTCATAAAAGTGTGCCCCAAAACAGAAAGTTTTACAAAGAAAGAGAGAAGTTCAACGGGATTTTCATAATAAAATGGGCTTTATAGTGGACCAACCTAGAGATGGTGGCAAAGGTACATCACAAGACGGCAATGTAGCGAGAAATTTTTTTTAAATCCTCGGTTGTCTGCAGAAATTACAGGCCTTAATGAAAATCTGATTCAGCTTTGTTCCACCTTACTGCAACCTTTGGCATCGTGACACAATATGCCCTAGATACCGCCAAAGGGTTAATCAAGGAGTATCCCTGGTATTATTTGCCGACGACGGTTTAAAAGGTGCTCATTCGCGGATCTGTTGTTATAGAGGACGCAATTGTTTCAATTGGAGAGCTCTTTGTGGAAGCTGCAAAGGCGAACAATAAAGAAATAAAAAAATGCAGACTAAATCATACCCGCAAAATATCCCGAATACTTACAAATACAGACACAATGAAATTTTTGCTTTTACGGTCCGCCCCAAATATTACTGGGCAGAGAGAAATTAAAAAAAGGACAACATAAAGTATTTCCTTCAGTTTATAGCCTACTTGAGGCGACATCATACAATTTTGTATAATTTTAAGTTATAGTTTTCAGTAACAACCACTGTATATTTTTTTTAGCGAAGGCGAAGCTTTCAAGGACTATTTTGTGGAGATTAGGGTACAAATGCTTCACGCCAACTATAGCGCGACTTAGGATCTGTACTAGGTGTACGAGAAAACAGCCCCCGCACACCGGATATACGTGCGACGCCATGATTGTACATCTCTCTCAGCTGACGCAGTTGCCTGCGGAGTTTGAGAATGTGAGAGATCAAAGAAAAGAATTCGGAGAAGAGACGCGGGGTCGGGGGAAGACAAATTCGGCTCGAGCGAGGTGTGAGTGGACCAAACCAGCAGAGGCGCGACCGAACAACCCGTTCCGATCTCAGCTGACGGAGCATCGAACGAGTGAGCCATGGGTTGACAACCCAATGTCGTTCGGCGTGAACCCGGCCGTGAACCCCGCCGATTCGCGGCGAGTATGTTTCCGGTGCGCGCAGCTAGGTCACTTCTCCCGAGAATGCGAGTGGTTTTCTTTCGTCAATGTGGGAAGGCTGAGAGCGACACGCGACACGGCAAGGGCGTCCCCCGCAGGGGGTGATCAAGGAAAAGTTACGAAAGTACCCGTTAGTTGTGAGAGAAGGCCGGATCGTCGCACGAGTCAAGATCGCTGGACAGGAGATGAACTCTACGATTGATACAGGAGCCACGTAGCTTCATGAGCAACGATTGCGGCCGGAGGAAGGCGATTGCATGGAACATCGAGGATATTCAGTCACGGATCAGGCTGGCGGACAGATCGTCATTGGAGGTGAGGAGGTTGATCTCGCCAGCAGGGCAGATGCAGATGCCACTGCTCTTCATGCCGACCATGCTGGACCAGGTTATCCTAGGAATAGATTTCCTGTGTGCCATAGGGACAACGGTGCGCTGTGGATGCGCTGAACTGTACATGAGGATCGAGGCCGCGCCGCCAGGGAAGGAGTTGCCATACGTCTCAAAGGGAGCGTTACTAGAGGGTTCCCCGAGGGAAAGACGGGAGACACCTGCACGGTGACGAGGGAGGAGGAAGCTAAGCATTAGGGAGGGTGGAAAAGGCTAACGGAGAGTTGAGAGTGGCAGTTCAGGCGATTGAAGAGTGCGTGCCAGAGGCAGGAGGGATCGGATGCGAGGATGAGGGCGAAGTAGAGACAAATGCAAGGGATGCAGAATGGCCGGTGGATCTGGAGGATAGGATAAAGCGATACCTAGAAGCTGGCGCTTTTCGTAAATCTCGTGGGGATGTCTCATGTCGCCGAGCATAGCATACGGATGAATGAGGACAAACCTCTGAAGCAGAGGTATTATCCCAAGAATCTTGTTATGCAAAAAGTGATTGACGAGCAAGTGGAGGATCTGCTTCGGATTGGAGCAATCGAGCGCTCCAAATGTCTTGGTGAAGAAAAAGACAGGTGAGTGGCGCATGTGCATCGACGATCGGCAGCTGAACGCTCATTTGATACCAGATGCTTATCCAGTTCATCGGATCAATTACATCCTCGAGAGGTTGCGGTATGCACGTTATCTCTGCTCTAGACCTCAAAAGTGGCTACTGGCGGATCCCAATGGCAACGGACAGCAGAGAATGCACGGCGTTCACCGTGCCACGGCAAGGTTTGTTACAACGGCGAGTAAAGCCATTCGGTTTGCATTCGGCTGCCTTACGCTTTTGCGTACCTATATGATATATAGCATACTTCTAACTTGAAGGAGCTGTTTCGCAGGCAGAGAGTAGCCAGCCTCATAGTTAAGCAGAAGAAATGCAGCTTCTTTAAAGAAAGGTTAGTCTATCTGGGGCAGGTGGTGACTGGGGAAGGAATTAGTACGGATCCAGCCAAGGTTGAGGCGATCCGAAAACTCCCAGCTCCCACCAACCTCAAGGAGCTCCGGCAATGTCAGGGGATGGTGTCGGTATACAGGCGTTTCATACCTGACTTCGTATCCTTGGTACAGCCGATGACCTCGCTCCTTAAGAAAGGCGTCAAGTGGAATTGGGACAGGGAATAAGATGTGGTGCTGCAAAGGATCAAGGACAAGTTAACGATCGCGACTCCAGCGATTATGGGCTGGGAGCCGTGCTAACACAAACAGTGGAGGGAAAGGAGCGGGTGATAACGTACGCTAGCCGAAGATGGATACGGCCCAAGATAAACTATTCGGCAACCGAGAAGGAGTGCCTGGCCACCATGTGGGCGATCAGGATGATGCCTTGCTACTTAGAAGCCCCACGGGAAGGATTGCCCGGTGGGCACTGAAATTGCAGCAATTCTAGCTCGATGTCCAGTATCGACTGGTGGCCGATGCCCTCTCGAAGCAACCTCTAGAGGTCTGCCAACAGGCAGTGGCTCGCGAAACCATGTGCAAGTGGATTGTGAGAGGATCGCTCGCGACCCAGAGAAGTTTTCCGACTATGTCGAGGAAAAAGGACAGCTATATAGGAACCTGGGGCATCAGATTGAGAAAGAGGACTACATCCAGTGGAAGCTTTGTGTCCCCACGGAGCAGCGAGAAAGGGTGATGCGAGAATGCCACGACGATCCCGCGGCCGGCCATCAGAGCGTGCGGAAGCCTGCGTGCCGGCTCGCCCAGCGCTATTACTGGCCTGGCATGTTTCAAAATGCCGCCAAGTATAAGCGGTGCTGCGAGCCGTGCCAGAAATTAACAACCAGCGGGCCAGATGTTGACAAGGCAAGTGGCCGAACAGATGACAGTCCTATGTGCGGACTTTGTAGGCTCTCTGCCTCGCTCGATTATCCCCCCCCGCGAATGGGGCGAATGGGGACCCACTGTCGGGTCTCTAGTCCTGTTGCGTCAGAAACAACTGTCATACGCGGAAGAAGGTTTCGCTACCAAACTGTCCCCGAAATTTGACGGCCCCTATCGGGTTGTCAAATTTGTCTCCCCCAATATCGTGCGGCTCGCAAGGAAAGACGAGTGCAAAATGAAAGGTGGCCAGTATAGCACATCTGAAACCATTCTTCCGAGCCGGAAGTGACGACGACGCGAGAATGCCAGACGACATGGGACAGACAGACGACGTGAGTGTCGTGGACTACGAGAGACATGTGGAGAGCGCCGGGAAAAGAATGTCTGGTGTCAAGGACGACGAGGAACAGGCGGAAGGCGCCACGAAGGCGGATTATGTTACCGGAGGAGGTGGACGGAGGATAAATTGCTCGAAGAAAGGGGGGGGGGGGTGTAAGACGGCAATGAATCCGACGCCTTACATTTAATAATAAGATAGTCATAAATTTGATTCGTATAGATGTTAAGTAGTCTTAAGTATAGTTATAGTTATGATTAGTTGCAGGCGCAAGGAGTGGGGAGGATGGATTGCCCGCCCTGAATAGTTTAATATTATTTAGGTTTAAATTAAAAGAGCAACGGCTTACGTGCGCGCCGATGAACGGCAATGTAACTGTGCGCGCCGCGATGAATATAGAGCTTCGTGGTGAGAAGCAGCGGCAGCGGCGAATTGCATTGCTGACGTCGGCGCGCTTTCGGCAGAGGGGTAAGTGCAGAGAGTTAACAAGGTGAGGGCGTGTTGCTACCCTAAGGAAAAGAGAGTGCTGAGAATTTGAGTGAAGAGGGCGCGTATGTCCCCTGAGTGCGTGGAAACAAAGAAAATGTAAAAGTGAAGATCGAATACTTGTTAGAAAAATATCCAGCTTGGGTTTTTTTTTTAAAGGAAACAAGACAAAAGGAAGAACGGCAGAAGACCCCAGGAAGAGGAAGGGTCAAGAAATAAAGAAGAAAAGAAAAGAATATAAAGTGCATTTCATTTTCTCATTATTGATCAACCATAACCAAAAATATATTCTAACCTATATTTCCCTCTCCCCACCCCACACAGTGGTTTGGCTTGTATAAGACGAGTGGCCGAAAATACTTCTAGTATAGATATCAATGTAAAATTTTTTCCAAAATTCTATAAAAATAAAAAAAGTAATAGCACATGCCTCAATAAGTCGTAAACCTCCCATTCCCCATTATACACACCCCTTTACCACAAAATAAAAATTCGTAAACTATTTCATTAGTTAAAAAATTAAAATAAAATATATATTATTTATTGCAATAGCTGAAATACAGATTTTTTGGTAGTAAATTTCGTTGTCCTGTTAAAAACGGATCTGATGTAATAAGTAGGCGATTGAACAAATCTGGGTTTGTAGCCACACGAGAAATTTTTCGGGTATGCTACATGCGAAATTTTTTAATATCCTTATTTTTCTGCAGCTTCTTCAGATATTGTATTTATATTTTTTAATTGTGTATGATTGACGACAATTACACCAAACCACATAAAAAGAACAGCTACACACACAAAAAAGGCGTCAAAAACAGCTTGGCTGCTCTGTTTTTTTAAGATAACGGAGAGAATCGCAAATATTCGCAAATGAAATTTGTTATTTTGTTATCTGTAAATGTTAAGAAATATATTATAATAAGTTACATTGTTAACTTCGATTAACGTCGTAACTAAACGTCTCCTTAAAATTTAAGTCTACACACGAATTAATATTAGAATAGGGCTTAAGTTACATTGAAAAATTAAAAATAAACAAAACAGTCTCAGACCTTGTTAATTATATAACAAGTAAGAAAACTCTAGTCGAGACCGCTCGACTAGGGGATACCCTGAACCCTGCGAAGAACCCCTATTCCGAGCAAGCATACATTACAAGCAATACACACACACACACAGGCACACGCACACACAAGCGCAAGTCGTTGCGTCAGTTGTTCTTCGGCGTCAGCTGTTCTTGGGCTTCTTTATGTATCGCAATGCTATGGGAAATGAAATGTTTGATGACTTTTTTCTAGACCAACGATTTTGATCAAACTTGTTGGGCGTGATCATGTCATCCATATGTGAGTATGTGCCAAAGCACAAGTCTCTAGTATTTGATATACGGGAGTTACAAAATTGAGACGAAGGGGGCGTGGCACCCAAAATTTAACAAAAAGCGAAATTGCAGAAGGCTCACATAACACTAAGTGCAAAATTTGAAGACTCTAGCTATAAAGATGAATTAAATAGAATTTTATAGCTCAATTTAGATTTTCGTTTTTATTCGATAGCAAAAATACGATAGCAATTATCGAGTTTCTGAAACAAACTCGATATGCGCGCCCTATACAGGGACCAACAAAAAAAAAATTTGAAGTCTCTAGCTATTGTAAGTTCTGAGATCGACGCGTTTATACATACGGACAGACGGACGGACGGACAGGTACTCTGTGACAAGAAATTCAGTGCTCTGCGAGCCCTCGTTCGGTAATGGCCCATTTGTATATAAAGCCCTTCTATGCATCCATGTAAGCTTATTTTCTGATCTCTTCTCTCTCATACATGCTCATTATCTGCTCTTTTCTCTGTCGAATGTGCTTTGGCACATACATACATATGGATGACATGATCACGCCCAACAAGTTTGATCAAAACCGTTGCTCTAGAAAAAAAGTTATTAAACATTTAATTTCCCATATCATTGTCATGCAAATAGCAGCCAAAGAACAGCTGACGCACCGACTGAAAATGGGAAATCAGAGTATAATGGTTTTGTTGAAATGTATGTAACAGGCAGATCAGGGAGAGAAGCCGAGTCGATTTAACCCTGTTCGTCTGTCTGTCTGTCCGTCCGTCCGTCTGTCCGTATGTTTAAACGCGTCGATCTCAGAAGATATAAGAGCTAGAGACGTCACATTTTTTTGGAAGTTCGTGTATAGCACGATTCGATCAAGTTTGTTTCAAAAAATCGATAACTATCATCGTTTTAATGTTATCGATTAAAAACCGATGTCTTCATTTAGTTATAAAATTCTATTTAATTCATCTTCGTAGATGAGTCTTCGTAGTTAGAGCCTTCAAAGACTTGTGCTTTAGCACACACACATATGAATGACACGATCACGCCCAACAAATTTAATCAAAATCGTTGGTCTAGAAAAAAAAGTTATTTAACATTTAATATCAGATATTATCGGCGCCTTGCCGACTGAGCGAAGCTGCTGAGTTGCTGAGTCAAAATGCACAGTTAGCAGACTGTGTGCTTGTGCGTGCGTCTGTGTGTGTTCTTGTGCGTGCGTCTGTGCGTGTGTATGTATTGCTTGCTACATATGTATATATAAAAGTAACGGAGAATGTTAGAGGTTCTTAGGAATCGCAGTTCTTCGCAGGGTTCAGGGGATCTCTTTGTCGACCAGGCTCGACTAGAGCATTCGTACTTGTTAATTTTCCTTTAATGCCTCTGTCATTAATTTCTTTAATTCAATAATATCACTGACCATATAGGGCTGTGAACTGGGGTATAGCCGGCCGGACTGGCCAATAAAATACCCCCACCCGGCTGGTGATATTTTAAAATATTTTACCTGTTTGCTTTAGGGAATAAACATAATTGTTTAGTTTGTATTTAAGTTGACACTCGTTTTTGTCAATTATATTTATATTAAATTTCAATAATATTATAAATAAATAAAACCAGTAAGAAACTCTAGTCGGGGGTCCCGACTAGGAGATACCCTAAACCACGCGCTATCTGCGTTTTTTTAAATACTGCATAATTAGCATTTCGTATAAACGCACAGAAACTAAATTCAATTCATTTTCAATTGTTTAGCCAATAGCGCCATTTATGGGTCGATACAATAGCGCCATCCGTGTTTCGATTTATTGAACAGCTGACAATTAGCAAATTATAGCGCCATCTTTTGGAAATATGTACACTAAAACTTAGAATTTTCTAGATGCACGCAGCTCAATGTGTATGTGTGTATGTGTGCACATGTATAGGAAAACAATTTGCTTTGCGTTGCTGGTCACGTGTTTGGCCGATGGGCCAAATGTTTTGTTTAATAACTTCTGCGTAAATATATAAATTTGAATGAAATTTTCAGGTTATGTTCAACATATTTTATTACATTTTTTCCAATTTTTAAAAATGTAAGCCCATTCATTTATTGGCTTTGAGCTGTGAGACGGCGGGGAAAACCGCCACCTCACATTTCCGGTTATAATTTTTAGTTAGTCGATTAAGTTGTTGAATTATTAGTTAATGGGAATTGTTATTGTATTATTAGTTATTAGAATTATTAGTTATTAGAATTTTTAGCTTAAGTGTCAAACAATTTGGATTCTTAGTTTAAGCGCAATGGAGCGCGGTTAGTTGTAAGTTTATTATTATTTGTGGTTTAGTGTAGTCATAAGTAGCAACACAACTTTTGTGTTTTAAATATCCAAACGGGTGGGTACTGGCAATGCAACCCCCCCCCCCTCCTTGCCATTTTTATACCCTGAACCCATTGAAAATGGGAAATCAGGGTATAATGTTTTTGTTGAAATGTATGTAACAGGCAGAAGGAGGCGTGGCAGACCCCATAAAGTATATATATTCTTGATCAGGATGACAAGCCGAGTTGATATAGCCATGTCCGTCTGTCCGTCTGTCCGTCCGTCCGTCTGTCCGTCCGTCTGTCCGTATGTATGAACGCGTCGTTCTCAGAACCTACAAGAGCTAGAGGCTTGAAATTTTTTATGTAGGTTCCTGTATAGCACGAAAAGATCGAGTTTGTTTCAGAAATTCGATAACTTTTATCGTTTTATTGTTATCGATTAAAAACGAAAATCTAAATTGAGCTACAAAATTCTATCTAATTCATCTTTCTAGCTAGAGTCTTCAAATTTTGCATTTAGTGTTATGTAAGCCTTACGCAATTTCGGTTTTTGTTAAATTTTAGGTGCCACGCCCCTTCGCCTCAAATTTGTTACTCCCGTATATCAAATACTAGAGACTTGTGCTTTGGCACATACATACATATGGATGACATGATTACGCCCAACAAGTTTGATCAAAATCGTTCGTATAGAAAAAAAGTTATTAAACATTTAATTTCCTATAACATTGCCATGTCAAGCAGCCAAAGAACAGCTGACGCAACGACTTGCGCTTGTGTATGCGTGCGCCTGTGTATGTGTGTGTGTATGTTTTGCTTGTAATGAACGTACATATGCATGTGTATATAAAAGAAATGAAGAATGCTTGGAATAGCGGATCTTCGCAGGGTTCAGGGTATACCCTAGTCGAGCGGTCTCGACTAGAGTTTTCTTACTTGTTATACCCTGAACCCATTGAAAATGGGAAATCAGGGTATAATGTTTTTGTTGAAATGTGTATGTATGTAACAGGCAGAAGGAGGCGTGGCAGACCCCATAAAGTATATATATTCTTGATCAGGATGACAAGCCGAGTTGATATAGCCATGTCCGTCTGTCCGTCTGTCCGTCCGTCTGTCCGTATGTATGAACGCGTCGTTCTCAGAACCTACAAGAGCTAGAGACTTGAAATTTTTATGTAGGTTCCTGTATAGCACGAAAAGATCAAGTTTGTTTCAGAAATTCGATAACTGTTATCGTTTTATTGCTATCGATTAAAAACGAAAATCTAAATTAAGCTATAAAATTCTATCTAAATCATCTTTCTACCTAGAGTCTTCAAATTTTGCATTTAGTGTTATGTGAGCCTTACCCAATTTCGGTTTTTGTTAAATTTTGGGTGCCACGCCCCCTTCGCCTCAAATTTGTAACTCCCGTATATCAAATACTAGAGACTTGTGCTTTGGCACATACATACATATGGATGACATGATCACGCCCAACAAGTTTGATAAAACCGTTGCTCTAGAAAAAAAGTTATTAAACATTTAATTTCCCATATCATTGTCATGCAAATAGCAGCCAAAGAACAGCTGACGCACCGACTGAAAATGGGAAATCAGAGTATAATGGTTTTGTTGAAATGTATGTAACAGGCAGATCAGGGAGAGAAGCCGAGTCGATTTAACCCTGTTCGTCTGTCTGTCTGTCCGTCCGTCCGTCTGTCCGTATGTTTAAACGCGTCGATCTCAGAAGATATAAGAGCTAGAGACGTCATATTTTTTTGGAAGTTCGTGTATAGCACGATTCGATCAAGTTTGTTTCAAAAAATCGATAACTATCATCGTTTTAATGTTATCGATTAAAAACCGATGTCTTCATTTAGTTATAAAATTCTATTTAATTCATCTTCGTAGATGAGTCTTCGTAGTTAGAGCCTTCAAAGACTTGTGCTTTAGCACACACACATATGAATGACACGATCACGCCCAACAAATTTAATCAAAATCGTTGGTCTAGAAAAAAAAGTTATTTAACATTTAATATCAGATATTATCGGCGCCTTGCCGACTGAGCGAAGCTGCTGAGTTGCTGAGTCAAAATGCACAGTTAGCAGACTGTGTGCTTGTGCGTGCGTCTGTGTGTGTTCTTGTGCGTGCGTCTGTGCGTGTGTATGTATTGCTTGCTACATATGTATATATAAAAGTAACGGAGAATGTTAGAGGTTCTTAGGAATCGCAGTTCTTCGCAGGGTTCAGGGATCTCTTTGTCGACCAGGCTCGACTAGAGCATTCGTACTTGTTAATTTTCCTTTAATGCCTCTGTCATTAATTTCTTTAATTCAATAATATCACTGACCATATAGGGCTGTGAACTGGGGTATAGCCGGCCGGACTGGCCAATAAAATACCCCCACCCGGCTGGTGATATTTTAAAATATTTTACCTGTTTGCTTTAGGGAATAAACATAATTGTTTAGTTTGTATTTAAGTTGACACTCGTTTTTGTCAATTATATTTATATTAAATTTCAATAATATTATAAATAAATAAAACCAGTAAGAAACTCTAGTCGGGGGTCCCGACTAGGAGATACCCTAAGCCCCGCGCTATCTGCGTTTTTTTAAATACTGCATAATTAGCATTTAGTATAAACGCACAGAAACTAAATTCAATTCATTATACCCTGAACCCATTGAAAATGGGAAATCAGGGTATAATGTTTTTGTTGAAATGTATGTAACAGGCAGAAGGAGGTGTGGCAGACCCCATAAAGTATATATATTCTTGATCAGGATGACAAGCCGAGTTGATATAGCCATGTCCGTCTGTCCGTCTGTCCGTCTGTCTGTCCGTATGTATGAACGCGTCGTTCTCAGAACCTATAAGAGCTAGAGACTTGAAATTTTTTATGTAGGTTCCTGTATAGCACGAAAAGATCGAGTTTGTTAAAAAAAAATCGATAACTGTCTTAATTTTAATGTTATCGATTAAAAACGAAATCGATGCTCTGTTATATAAATCTATATAATTCATCTTTATAGCTAGAGTCTCCAAATTTTGCACTTAGTGTTATGTGAGCCTTATACAATTTCGGTTTTTGTTAAATTTTGGATGCCACGCCCCCTTCGCCTCAAATTTGTAAGTCCCGTATTTCAAATACTAAAGACTTGTTCTTTGGCATATACACACATATGGATGACATGATGACGCCCAACAAGTTTGATCAAAATCGTTGCGCTAGAAAAAAAGTTATTATACCCTGAACCCATTAAAAATGGGAAATCAGGGTATAATGTTTTTGTTGAAATGTATGTAACAGGCAGAAGGAGGCGTGGCAGACCCCATAAAGTATATATATTCTTGATCAGGATGACAAGCCGAGTTGATATAGCCATGTCCGTCTGTCCGTCTGTCCGTCCGTCCGTCTGTCCGTCTGTCCGTCTGTCCGTCCGTCCGTCTGTCCGTCTGTCCGTCTGTCTGTCCGTATGTATGAACGCGTCGTTCTCAGAACCTATAAGAGCTAGAGACTTGAAATTTTTTATGTAGGTTCCTGTATAGCACGAAGTTTGTTAAAAAAAATCGATAACTGTCTTAATTTTAATGTTATCGATTAAAACCGAAATCGATGCTCAGTTATATAAATCTATATAATTCATCTTTATAGCTAGAGTTTTCAAATTTTGCACTTAGTGTTATGTGAGCCTTATACAATTTCGGTTTTTGTTAAATTTTGGATGCCACGCCCCCTTCGCCTCAAATTTGTAAGTCCCGTATTTCAAATACTAGAGACTTGTGCTTTGGCACACACATACATATGGATGACATGACCACGCCCAACAAGTTTGATCAAAATCGTTCGTCTAGAAAAAAAGTTATTAAACATTTAATTTCCCATAGCATTGCCATGCAAACAGCAGGCAAAGAACAGCTGACGCTCCGACTTGCGCTGGTGTGTGCTTGCGCCTGTGTATGTGTGTGTATGTTTTGCTTGTAATGAACGTACAAGTGCATGTGTATATAAAAGAAACGAAGAATGCAGGGTTCAGGGTATACCCTAGTCGAGCGGCCTCGACTAGAGTTTTCTTACTTGTTAAACATTTAATTTCCCATAGCATTGCCATGCAAATAGCAGCCAAACAACAGCTGACGCACCGACTTGCGCTTGTGTGTGCTTGCGCCTGTGTATGTGTGTGTGTATGTTTTGCTTGTAATGAACGTACAAGTGCATGTGTATATAAAAGAAACGAAGAATGCAGGGTTCAGGGTATACCCTAGTCGAGCGGCCTCGACTAGAGTTTTCTTACTTGTTTTCAATTGTTTAGCCAATAGCGCCATCTATGGGTCGATACAATAGCGCCATCCGTGTTTCGATTTATTGAACAGCTGACAATTAGCAAATTATAGCGCCATCTTTTGGAAATATGTACACTAAAACTTAGAATTTTCTAGATGCACGCAGCTCAATGTGTATGTGTGTATGTGTGCACATATATAGGAAAACAATTTGCTTTGCGTTGCTGGTCACGTGTTTGGCCGATGGGCCAAATGTTTTGTTTAATAACTTCTGCGTAAATATATAAATTTGAATGAAATTTTCAGGTTATGTTCAACATATTTTATTACATTTTTTCCAATTTTTAAAAATGTAAGCCCATTCATTTATTGGCTTTGAGCTGTGAGACGGCGGGGAAAACCGCCACCTCACATTTCCGGTTATAATTTTTAGTTAGTCGATTAAGTTGTTGAATTATTAGTTAATGGGAATTGTTATTGTATTATTAGTTATTAGAATTATTAGTTATTAGAATTTTTAGCTTAAGTGTCAAACAATTTGGATTCTTAGTTTAAGCGCAATGGAGCGCGGTTAGTTGTAAGTTTATTATTATTTGTGGTTTAGTGTAGTCATAAGTAGCAACACAACTTTTGTGTTTTAAATATCCAAACGGGTGGGTACTGGCAATAGCAACCCCCCCCCTCCTTGCCATTTTTATACCCTGAACCCATTGAAAATGGGAAATCAGGGTATAATGTTTTTGTTGAAATGTATGTAATAGGCAGAAGGAGGCGTGGCAGACCCCATAAAGTATATATATTCTTGATCAGGATGACAAGCCGAGTTGATATAGCCATGTCCGTCTGTCCGTCTGTCCGTCCGTCTGTCCGTATGTATGAACGCGTCGTTCTCAGAACCTACAAGAGCTAGAGACTTGAAATTTTTTATGTAGGTTCCTGTATAGCACGAAAAGATCAAGTTTGTTTCAGAAATTCGATAACTGTTATCGTTTTATTGCTATCGATTAAAAACGAAAATCTAAATTGAGCTACAAAATTCTATCTAATTCATCTTTCTAGCTAGAGTCTTCAAATCTTGCATTTAGTGTTATGTGAGCCTTACGCAATTTCGGTTTTTGTTAAATTTTGGGTGCCACGCCCCCTTCGCCTCAAATTTGTAACTCCCGTATATCAAATACTAGAGACTTGTGCTTTGGCACATACATACATATGGATGACATGATCACGCCCAACAAGTTTGATCAAAACCGTTGCTCTAGAAAAAAAGTTATTAAACATTTAATTTCCCATATCATTGTCATGCAAATAGCAGCCAAAGAACAGCTGACGCACCGACTTGCGCTTGTGTGTGCTTGCGCCTGTGTATGTGTGTGTGTATGTTTTGCTTGTAATGAACGTACATATGCATGTGTATAGAAATGAAGAATGCTTTGAATAGCGGTTCTTCGCAGGGTTCAGGGTATACCCTAGTCGAGCGGTCTCGACTAGAGTTTTCTTACTTGTTAACTGTGAGTTGACCGGCGCGGTGCAGCGATCGTCGTCTCAACACTCCCAGGCGAGAGCAGCTCCGCCAGCGGCCGTGAGTTGCCGTATTTCCCGTCCCCTACCCCAGTGCGTCCCAGCATCCTATAAATTGTCTTGTAGGTAACCCTGGGACAGGCTGAGTCTGCCCCAGCCAAAAAAAACGTACCTTTACAAGTGGCGCCCGAGCAGGGACCCTGGGACGTAGGGGAGTGTGGTACACGGGCGGCATAAAGCCCCGCATCGTGTGCCCAAATAAATACGCGCATACATACGCGCATATTCGACCCAGAACTCTGACGTTTCTTGCGTGCAGTTTGATTGAATTGGCGCGCCAATTGCGAGTGTGGGCATCAGAGACGTAAGTAAAACGGGGGCAAGAGGTGCCAATCTCGGCAGTGAGCGTTCGAGCTAGCGCTCGAAAGTTTGAAAGAAGAACAGAGGAATAGGAGGAGATAGGAGAAACGGCCGACGCGTGTAAATGCACCCGAGCCCAGCAACGAAGGGCGAGCGCAAAGAGAAGAGAGAGAGAGAGAGTGAAGCCGTGGCAAAGCGAGCGACGGCAGCCAGTCACACACACACACACACACACAGAAGTGACGCGACAAGCGAAGGAACGCTTGTGATCGGCGTGCGAGGGAGAGCATTGTCGGTGCCGTTGGCTGATAGCGGTGCGTGTGTCGGAGAGCGAGAGACTGACCGTGGGTCGAGACCACGCAAATAAGTGCGCGGTGGCTCGAAGTTTGCGCAGTAAATGTGGGCCGAGGGCCGTGATAAAGTGAGCAAAATTTTAAATAAATAAAATTCAAATAAATAAAATTAAATAAAATAAATAAAATAAAATAAAATTAAAATACAAAATAATAAATTAAAATTATAATGCATTAAATAAATATAAATTTAAATAAATAAAATTAAATTAAATAAATAAAATAAAATAACATTTAAATAAAAAAATTTAAATAAATAAAATAGAATAAAAATAAAAAAAATAAAAAATAAATAAATAAATAAATATATAAATAAAAAAAAAAGATTTTTTTTGTTTTAAAGAACGACCTCACGAAATTATCATGGATCCGAGTGAATGTCAGAATCCGGGGGTGGGTGTCCGTTGGGTGTATCTGCGTCGTAAGGAGGAGTTGATGTATGTGGCCCAAGATTTCGGGCTAGAGAATGACGGCCGGGTGGAGGAGCTGCGCAGGCGCTTAGCTAGCTTCATCCAAGGCGGTGGGCATTCCGCAGAGGTCTGCGCCCGGCTAGCCGAGTTAGAGTCTCAATATGCCAAGGCGCTGGAGCCCAGTCTAGGAAGTGCCGTGTCGGGACTTGGGCACCAATCTTGCCGCAAGTCCGAACCCGACTTAAGAAAATTTCGAGCTGTATGGACATATCCCGGCCCCGCCATTCGGTCCGAGGGCCTCGGGGCAACGATGTGCCCGAGATTTGAGTCAACGATGCGCGAGGGGAGCCCAAGGTCGCGACCAACGACCGGGGGCTACGCGCTGACTCGGAGGTAGGATCGCGAGGGCCGATGGCCTACGTGGAGCACGAAGGTCGGCCGCATAGGTGCGAAGCCGAACAGGTCCGAAGGTGGGGCATGTGCTACGACGGCCAGTCGGACCCGTTGGGCTTCCTCGAGATTTTGGAAGAGAGAGCCATCACGTATGGCATCGAGCTCGATCACCTACCTAGGGTGGTAAGTGAGGTGCTGGTAGATAATGCCGCGAAATGGTTCCTAACCAGCGGGTTGAGGAGTGTGTCTTGGGGCAGATTCTGGGCCGATTTTCTGGATTTCTTTATGCCCCCACAATATTTCGAGCGCCTCGAGGATCAGATTGAAGGCAGCGGAGAGGCGAAGCCGTCAAGGACTACCTGGTAGAGATCAGGTTATGCCATGCCAACTACAGTCCGGCTCAGGAGTTGTATCGAGTGTATGAGAATACGGCTCCTGAGTATCGCATGTATGTGCGGCGCCAAGATTTCTCGTCTCTGTCCCAGCTGACGCAGTTGGCTGCGGAATATGAATGCGTAAGGGAACAGAGGGCAGAATTCGGGGAAGAGACGCGAAGGGCGGGCCAGAAGTCAGGCTCGACTCGAGCTGGAGTCGACTGGGTCAATCCGCCGGAAACGCGACCGAACAACCCGTTCCAGTCTCAGCCGATGGAGCAACGGTCCGGCGAGCCGAGGGTCGGAAATTCGATGTCGACCAGCGGCCGGCCGAAGCCATGCATCGGATGATGGCTCCAGAGAACCGAACTGTTTCTGACGCGCGGAGAGTATGCTTCCGATGTTCGCAGCCAGGTCACTTTGCGCGAGAATGTCCCGACGAGCGGGTGGTCTTCTGCCAACGATGCGGGAAAGTAGGGATCGACACGCGAGACTGCTGTAGCCTAACAGACTCGGGAAACGGGCAAGGGCGTCCCCCTCAGGGAAGGGGCGACGCCAACCGATCGTAGGAGAGCTGCGTGTGCGTCCGTTGGTCGTGAAGGAAGGCCGGAAGTTTGTGTTGCAGACCGACGCCAGTGATTATGGTCTGGGCGCCGTGCTGACACAGACGGTAGAGGGGGAAGAGCGGGTGATAGCATACGCGAGTCGAAGGCTGTTGCGAGCGGAGGCGAATTACTCGGCAACCGAGAAGGAGTGTCTGGCCATCGTGTGGGCGATCAGGATGATGCGCTGCTACCTGGAGGGTTACAGGTTCGAGGTGGTAACGGATCAGCTGGCGCTCAAGTGGCTAAACTCGATCGAGAGCCCCATAGGAAGAATTGCTCGGTTGGCGCTGGAATTCGATGTTCAGTATCGGCGCGGGAAGCTGAACGTGGTGGCCCATGCCCTCTCGAGGCAGCCTCATGAGGTCTGCCAACAGGCAGTCGCTGGCGGAACAACGGGTAGGTGGATCGCGAAGATGCGGGAGAGGATCGCTCGAGAGCCCGAGAAGTTCGCCGATTATGTGGAGGAGAACGGACAGCTGTACAGGAACCTGGGGCATCGGACGGACGAAGAGGACTACATCCCGTGGAAGCTGTGCGTCCCCGTGGAGCAGGGAAGATGGGTGATGCAAGAGTGCCACGGCGCCCCCACGGCCGGTCATCAAGGCGTGCGGAAGACGGCATGCCGGCTCGCCCAGCGCTACTACTGGCCCGGCATGTTTCGGGACGCCGCCAAGTACGTAAGGTGCTGCGAGCAGTGCCAGAAGTTCAAGAGCGAACAGCGACGACCGGCAGGTCAGATGTTGACAAGGCAAGTGGCTAAGCCGATGGCGGTACACTGCGCAGATTTCGTGGGTCCTCTGCCTCGGTCGAAACATGGGAACACAATGCTATTAGTGTTCCATGATGCGTTCGCCAAATGGGTGGAACTCGTACCCCTGAGGAGGGCGACGGCCGCGACTCTGCAGGCAGCATTCCGCGAACGAATCCTTGGTCGGTTCGGGGTACCGAAAACGTTCGTGTGTGACAATGGAGTGAAGTTCGCGAGCAGGAGTTTCCGGTCATGTATGGAATCGCTGGGGGTAACCCAGCAGTATACGGCAGCGTATTGCCCCCAGGAGAATCCGACGGAGAGGACAAATCGCACGGTGAAAACAATGATAGCGCTATTCATCGAGGGTCATCAAAGCTTGTGGAACGAGCTGCTGCCTGAGATAGCGCTGGCGGTAAATTCCAGTGTGGCGGACTCGACTGGCTTCAGCCCGTCATTCCTGATGTTGGGGCGGGAACCACGCTTGCCGGCCGCGCTATGTGACGAGGTGACCCCGGGATCAGCAACCAAGGAGCTCAGCGCCCAGGAAAGGCAGGATCGACAGCGAGAGATCTTCTCGACCGCATGCAGTAACTTGCAGAAGGCGTCGAGGGACCAGGGGCGGTACTATAATCTTCGTAGGCGAGAGTGGAGACCCACAACCGGGTCCCTGGTACTGCTTCGTCAGCACCAACTGTCCAACGCGACCGAGGGTTTCGCTGCAAAACTGGCCCCGAAGTTTGACGGCCCTTACCGGATCGTTAAATTTGTTTCCCCCAATATCGTGCGACTCGCGAGGGAGGGCGAGCGTAGGAGAAGGCTGGCCAGTGTGTCGCAGCTGAAGCCGTTTTTCCGAGACGGAGCCGAAGGCGACGAAGAGCCTACGAAACATGACAGACAAGCAGACGGGGAGGGTGACGAAACCACTCGAAGTTTCGCATGAGGTCCGAGGTCTCGACAGACATGATGATTGAAATAACGGATCGACCGTTCATTACACGAGGGAGTTACGGCGTATATTAATATTGTGTTTTCTTACAGGATGGACGACGTTTTGAACATCAACAGCGGCGATGAGGGGTTCATCCAATACATCAGCTGGGAGGAGATTCTCTCAAAGGACGAGCCCAGCGTACCTTCCGTGAATCGGGAGGCGATCCCGCCGAAGGACCGGCCGAGCGGCAGCCGTCCTCAGCGGCCGTCCCCCATCAGCTGGGAGGAGATCTTCTCAAAGGACGAGCCCAGCGTATCCTCCGTGAGTCGGGAGGCGACTCCTCCGAAGGACGGGCCGAGCGGCAGCCGTCCTCAGCGGCCATCCCCCATCAACTGGGAGGAGATTTTCACAAAGGATGAGCCCAGCATACCCTCCGCGAGCTGGGGGTCAACCTCGTTAAAGGACGAGCCAGCCGGCGAGCGCCCGCAGGGGCGCATGTCTTCCGATGGGGGAGTGGCGACTCTATCAAGGGACGAGCCGGGCGGCGAGCGGCCCCCAAGGAGCGCGTCCCCAGAGCCCAACGACGAGCGCACTCAGGCGCGCTATGAGAGGCGACGGCGGCTCCACACTCACGAACGCTGCGGCAGACACGAAGTAGACCTCCTTAGCGGGGAGGCGGCGGGGAAAACCGCGGGTTGAGGAGTGTGTCTTGGGGCAGATTCTGGGCCGATTTTCTGGATTTCTTTATGCCCCCACAATATTTCGAGCACCTCGAGGATCAGATTGAAGGCAGCGGAGAGGCGAAGCCGTCAAGGACTACCTGGTAGAGATCAGGTTATGCCATGCCAACTACAGTCCGGCTCAGGAGTTGTATCGAGTGTATGAGAATACGGCTCCTGAGTATCGCATGTATGTGCGGCGCCAAGATTTCTCGTCTCTGTCCCAGCTGACGCAGTTGGCTGCGGAATATGAATGCGTAAGGGAACAGAGGGCAGAATTCGGGGAAGAGACGCGAAGGGCGGGCCAGAAGTCAGGCTCGACTCGAGCTGGAGTCGACTGGGTCAATCCGCCGGAAACGCGACCGAACAACCCGTTCCAGTCTCAGCCGATGGAGCAACGGTCCGGCGAGCCGAGGGTCGGAAATTCGATGTCGACCAGCGGCCGGCCGAAGCCATGCATCGGATGATGGCTCCAGAGAACCGAACTGTTTCTGACGCGCGGAGAGTATGCTTCCGATGTTCGCAGCCAGGTCACTTTGCGCGAGAATGTCCCGACGAGCGGGTGGTCTTCTGCCAACGATGCGGGAAAGTAGGGATCGACACGCGAGACTGCTGTAGCCTAACAGACTCGGGAAACGGGCAAGGGCGTCCCCCTCAGGGAAGGGGCGACGCCAACCGATCGTAGGAGAGCTGCGTGTGCGTCCGTTGGTCGTGAAGGAAGGCCGGAAGTTTGTGTTGCAGACCGACGCCAGTGATTATGGTCTGGGCGCCGTGCTGACACAGACGGTAGAGGGGGAAGAGCGGGTGATAGCATACGCGAGTCGAAGGCTGTTGCGAGCGGAGGCGAATTACTCGGCAACCGAGAAGGAGTGTCTGGCCATCGTGTGGGCGATCAGGATGATGCGCTGCTACCTGGAGGGTTACAGGTTCGAGGTGGTAACGGATCAGCTGGCGCTCAAGTGGCTAAACTCGATCGAGAGCCCCATAGGAAGAATTGCTCGGTTGGCGCTGGAATTCGATGTTCAGTATCGGCGCGGGAAGCTGAACGTGGTGGCCCATGCCCTCTCGAGGCAGCCTCTTGAGGTCTGCCAACAGGCAGTCGCTGGCGGAACAACGTGTAGGTGGATCGCGAAGATGCGGGAGAGGATCGCTCGAGAGCCCGAGAAGTTCGCCGATTATGTGGAAGAGAACGGACAGCTGTACAGGAACCTGGGGCATCGGACGGACGAAGAGGACTACATCCCGTGGAAGCTGTGCGTCCCCGTGGAGCAGCGAAGATGGGTGATGCAAGAGTGCCACGGCGCCCCCACGGCCGGTCATCAAGGCGTGCGGAAGACGGCATGCCGGCTCGCCCAGCGCTACTACTGGCCCGGCATGTTTCGGGGCGCCGCCAAGTACGTAAGGTGCTGCGAGCCGTGCCAGAAGTTCAAGAGCGAACGGCGACGACCGGCAGGTCAGATGTTGACAAGGCAAGTGGCTAAGCCGATGGCGGTACACTGCGCAGATTTCGTGGGTCCTCTGCCTCGGTCGAAACATGGGAACACAATGCTATTAGTGTTCCATGATGCGTTCGCCAAATGGGTGGAACTCGTACCCCTGAGGAGGGCGGTGTGACAATGGAGTGAAGTTCGCGAGCAGGAGTTTCCGGTCATGTATGGAATCGCTGGGGGTAACCCAGCAGTATACGGCAGCGTATTGCCCCCAGGAGAATCCGACGGAGAGGACAAATCGCACGGTGAAAACAATGATAGCGCTGTTCATCGAGGGTCATCAAAGCTTGTGGAACGAGCTGCTGCCTGAGATAGCGCTGGCGGTAAATTCCAGTGTGGCGGACTCGACTGGCTTCAGCCCGTCATTCCTGATGTTGGGGCGGGAACCACGCTTGCCGGCCGCGCTATGTGACCAGGTGACCCCGGGATCAGCAACCAAGGAGCTCAGCGCCCAGGAAAGGCAGGATCGACAGCGAGAGATCTTCTCGACCGCATGCAGTAACTTGCAGAAGGCGTCGAGGGACCAGGGGCGGTACTATAATCTTCGTAGGCGAGTGGAGACCCACAACCGGGTCCCTGGTACTGCTTCGTCAGCACCAACTGTCCAACGCGACCGAGGGTTTCGCTGCAAAACTGGCCCCGAAGTTTGACGGCCCTTACCGGATCGTTAAATTTGTTTCCCCCAATATCGTGCGACTCGCGAGGGAGGGCGAGCGTAGGAGAAGGCTGGCCAGTGTGTCGCAGCTGAAGCCGTTTTTCCGAGACGGAGCCGAAGGCGACGAAGAGCCTACGAAACATGACAGACAAGCAGACGGGGAGGGTGACGAAACCACTCGAAGTTTCGCATGAGGTCCGAGGTCTCGACAGACATGATGATTGAAATAACGGATCGACCGTTCATTACACGAGGGAGTTACGGCGTATATTAATATTGTGTTTTCTTACAGGATGGACGACGTTTTGAACATCAACAGCGGCGATGAGGGGTTCATCCAATACATCAGCTGGGAGGAGATTCTCTCAAAGGACGAGCCCAGCGTACCTTCCGTGAATCGGGAGGCGATCCCGCCGAAGGACCGGCCGAGCGGCAGCCGTCCTCAGCGGCCGTCCCCATCAGCTGGGAGGAGATCTTCTCAAAGGACGAGCCCAGCGTATCCTCCGTGAGTCGGGAGGCGACTCCTCCGAAGGACGGGCCGAGCGGCAGCCGTCCTCAGCGGCCATCCCCCATCAACTGGGAGGAGATTTTCACAAAGGATGAGCCCAGCATACCCTCCGCGAGCTGGGGGTCAACCTCGTTAAAGGACGAGCCAGCCGGCGAGCGCCCGCAGGGGCGCATGTCTTCCGATGGGGGAGTGGCGACTCTATCAAGGGACGAGCCGGGCGGCGAGCGGCCCCCAAGGAGCGCGTCCCCAGAGCCCAACGACGAGCGCACTCAGGCGCGCTATGAGAGGCGACGGCGGCTCCACACTCACGAACGCTGCGGCAGACACGAAGTAGACCTCCTTAGCGGGGAGGCGGCGGGGAAAACCGCCACCTCACATTTCCGGTTATAATTTTTAGTTAGTCGATTAAGTTGTTGAATTATTAGTTAATGGGAATTGTTATTGTATTATTAGTTATTAGAATTATTAGTTATTAGAATTTTTAGCTTAAGTGTCAAACAATTTGGATTCTTAGTTTAAGCGCAATGGAGCGCGGTTAGTTGCAAGTTTATTATTATTTGTGTTATATTGTAGTCATAAGTAGCTGTAAGTAGGGTACAGGGTTGAGCTAGGCGCCGCGTCGCCGGCAGCTACGGCGAATTTGTCGCATCGCGACGAAGTGCGCGATCGGCAAAAGGGCGCAGAAGCAGTCTGTGTCGAGGACCGCGAGAGAATGGTCGAGTCAGAAAAGTGAAAGAAAAAGTGCACAAGTGTTGACAAGAAGAGATTGAGAAGGAGTGACACATAGGCTAAAACAGGAAGAAGACTACGCAGGAAGAAGGAAGTAAGTGAGGGGAGATTAAGAAAAATTAAATAAAAATTATCTGTGAGTTGACCGGCGCGGTGCAGCGATCGCCGTCTCAACACTCCCAGGCGAGAGCAGCTCCACCAGCGGCCGTGAGTAGCCGTATTTCCCGTCCCCTACCCCAGTGCGTCCCAGCATCCTATAAATTGTCATGTAGGTAACCCTGGGCCAGGCTGAGTCTGCCCCAGCTGGAAAAAAAACGCACCTTTACAGAGTGCAACTAACCTCAATTTAAATATTTGGGGAAATTTGGAGCCGGTATCCAAAATTTAATAATTTAACAATTTAACATAAATATAAAACTTACAAAAAAATTTGGGGACTCTAGCTATAAAGACGTGGAAAATATAATTTTATAACTAACGTTTTTAATCGATAACATTCAAATTAAAATAGTTGTCGTCTTTTTTTTAACAAACTCGATCTTTTCGTGCTATTCACGGACCTACATAAAAAATTTCAAGTCTCTAGCTCTTATAGGTTCTGAGAACGACGCGTTCATACATACGGACAGACGCACAGACGGACAGACGGACATGGCTATATCAACTCGGCTTGTCACCCTGATCAAGAATAAATACACTTTATAGGGTCTGCCACGCCTCCTTCTGCCTGTTACATACATACACATTTCAACAAAAACATTATACCCTGAATTCCCATTTTCAATGGGTTCAGGGTATAAAAATAACATTTCAAGAGGACTTGCTTTTGTTACTTGATTAGTTGTACAGTTAATGGCTAACTGCACCTCTCCTTACACATCCTGCCAGGACTGAGCTCCAGCTCCAACCGCCGTAAACAGGGTTTTCAACGTGCTCATGGTTCGTATCACTTGGCCGTTAGCTCGACTAGCACCAGTGGCAATCAAATGCAAGTTTATTTTCTTATCTGAACAGAATTGGCTAAACTTGACACCCGTGAAACACCGTCCTTGATCGGAAATTATTCTGTTTGGCACTTCAAATCACGATACAGCGAATTAAACAGCATTTATGCGGCTTTCCCTATCTAATTTAAGGGTAAACAGTTTTGGTAAGTGCATCCACTTGAACGATATCATACTCTTTCGTATCACTTTTGCCCCTTAATTTACCTGTTATGGCAATGTGAATAGTGTGCCAGGGAATATCAACTTTCGAAATTGGGTGCAATTCTGGTTAAATTTTTCCTGAGGTTGATTTGGACATTTTACACATATTACAGTTGTCCACAAGTTTTTTAACATATTTAGACATTTGTATGATGCTTGGTTTATGACAGACCATCTGAAAGCACGTGGCACTACTGCTAAACAACGTACTCTACCGTTTCTCTGTATTTTTCGGTAAAGAACTTCAGCCCTTAGTTCATAGGGCTTTGCAGTATCTTCAAAAGGAGAAAAATCTTTAAATTTTCTGACAATTTCGGCTATCGTAGAATCTTGACGCTGTTCCCCAATAAGCCAGTTGCTTGATATCTCAGCCAAGTTAACTCGCTTTTTATACTTTTTCACGAAGTGTAAAAAGTATATTGGTTTTGTCCGTCATGCTGTCCGTCTGTCAGTCAGTCCGTATGAACGCAAACCATTTCCACGCTATTGAAGCTACAGACTTGATATTCGAAATATATGCTCGTGTATACCTCATCAGGTAAAGTATCAAGATTTTCCCGATACGCCAAATCGGAAAATGCATTTTCCATATCTCAGAAACACTACTACTAGAGGGGCTAGAGAGTTGAGATTTCAACTGAACACTCACGTCGACATCCCAAACTCAAAAGGCTATGGCGGATATATCTGCGCATATTTGTGGGCGTATCAAATCGGGTCAAACTGTATCTTCTACAGTTTTAATGCTAGAATCCCCAAATTTGGCACGTGGGTTACTGTTACGCTCCTATAAGGATCGCCTAAAAAATTTTATGGCCACGCCTACTAGGGGCGTGGCAAATCGGATCTGAATATATGGTGATTTTACTAATTCTGTTATACATTGAGCGCTTTCGATGTTAGAGACTTGAGACTTGGTATATATACTCGGGCTAACGTCCCACAATTGAAAAGCTATGGCGGATATATCTACGCGCACAGGGGGCGTGGCAACTAATATCAGCTTATATCTCCCACAGTTTTGGTGCTAGAAGCTTCAAAATTTGATGCTAAGTTGCTGGGGGCCTCCTCTACTGATTCCATATATATTATTGTTACGCCCCAGAAGGGGCGTGACATACAGAAAAATACCCTGTTATTTTCGCATTTTTTGAATGTCAGTATCCAAACTTTACAGTTGTATTCGTGAACGCCCACTCTATGAACATGCCAAAAATTATAAGTCTACGGCTACTGGGGCGTAGCAAATCAAAACTGAAAAATCTACAGCTTCTGCGCCAATAACTCGCCACATAATTACTTTGTGACCTTTGACCTTGTCTTTTGATTTGTCAAATTATATATATATGTTTGAAAGGAATATTTTATTAATAAAAAATAACTAAATAAAGAAAATATAACAAAAATATAAACATGACCGCACTGGGGTTCATGCCCACACCTCTAGTCTAATTTTCATTTCACTAACTTTAACTTTCAGTGGATAACATTAATATTCGGTTTTTTTTATTTTTCAACTTTGAACGCCTGTAAAATGTATAAAGTGATTAAAATTAAAAAATTCAAAATAGTAAATTATAGTTATACTACAAAATGCAATTAACCAATCACAGCTCAATTAGAAGCTAATGCAATATTTTCATTATGATGAAATTATTATTATTGTGAATACCCGAAAACACACACACTCTCAAATGTGCCAAAGCACAAGTCTCTCACTTGAAATACGTCTTTTGTAAATTTGTAGCGAAGGGGACGTGGCATCAAAAATTTAGTTAAAACCGAAATTGTATAACAGTCACATAGCACTAAAAGTAAAACTAGAAGACTCTAGATATAAATATGAATTATATAGAATTATATAAGTGAAAAATCGATTTCGTTTGTAGTCGATAACATTAAGATTAAAATAGTTATTTGCTCTAGCTCTTATAGGTTCTGAGAATGACGCATTCACACATACAGACAGACTGATAAGAAGACAGACAGACGGATAGATGGACATGGCTAAACCGACTCGGCTTGTTTCCCTGATCAAGATATGTTCTTGGTCAGGGAAATATGGAGTCGGCTACATTTCAACAAAACCATTATACCCTGATTTCCCATTTTCAATTGGTTCAGGGTATAAAAAGTTCTAAAGGTTATCTAAAAACCGATAGATATTTATATTTTTTGCTTGCCGTCTGGTCAGGTTGATAACCCTTATATCTTATCTTATTGTATATGGGGTGAGTTCTGGAGCGCGTTCTTTTTGAGAGAACATAAGCTAAAACACTGTCCTTGATTAATGAAAGCATAAAGCTGACCATTGCAAATAGGGACACCTTATCAGTGTTTGATAAATCGACAGGAGAATTCAATGCCAAAGAATCCCTGATGAAAGTCTACACCATGGACACCGGACAACCAACAATTTGAATTTGAACAAAGTGCAATCAACAATCACAGAATTAGAGCCAAAATATGAAAAATATGATTTCGATAACGACGAGATTGACGATCTGGAATGCAACCTACTCTCGAAGAAATTAAATATGTTTGTGGTAGGGGGGACTGGCCTGGATCGCGGTAACAAAAAGATAACGCGCGGTTTTAATGCATTGCTTGGTAGCAGCTAGAAAGTCTCTTTCTAGCGCCTTGAAAGCTCCAACGAAGGTTTTTCCGTTATCGGAATAGATGCGCTGTGGGCATCGTCTTCTGGCCACAAACCGTGAGAAAGCCGCCAGAAACTTCTCCGTAGTGAGATCGGATGTCGCCTCCAAGTGAATCGCCCTGGTGCTGAAACACACGAAGACGCAGACGTACCCCTTGGTGATGAGACAAGCTCGCCCGGTATAGTTTTTGATTTCGAAAGGTCCTGCGAAATCAATTCCGGTGTGCGTAAAGGACCTGGAAAATGTGATTCGCTCTCGAGGAAGGTCTCCCATCATTTGCGTCTGTTGACGGCGCCGGAAAATGACGCAAGTCTTGCATCCCTGCAAATGGGCTTTGATCAAGTTCTTGATCCTCGAAATCCAGAATTTCGTACGCAAATAGCGCACCATCAGCTGGCTGCCACCGTGCAGTGTGATGCGATGTGCGAATTGGACCAGCAAACGCGTGAAATGGGCGTCGTATGGGAGCAGGATGGGGTGACGTTCGTCGTAGCTCAGGGACTTTGCCGCTCGTAGTCGCCCGCATGAGCGAAGGATGCCGTTTAACAAGGAGCTTGAAGGGGGAATAGTCCGTTTTTCGGAGAGTGCTCGGATTTCAGCAGCGTACTTCTGCTTCTGAGCGAGCCGTACAAGAATCTGTTCTGAGGAAAGCAACTCGTCCTTGCTGAGTCGCACCGTGGAAGGCCTCGCAGCCTTTGGGGCGACGAGCCGTCGGACATATGCGGTGATCCGTAAGGCTCGCCCGTAGTCTGAAAACCGGCCGCTGTAGTCGTCTTTAGGCGTGGATGTGACGGTGTGACAGTGGACCCGCTGTTCCAGTTGCGTGTCCGGGACATCGCAGAGAGAAGCTGGCCAACATTCGGGAGTTTGCCGGAGCCAATCCGGTCCATGCCACCATAGCGTACCGACCGCCAAGTCATCAGCGGAGACGCCTCGACTCGCAAGATCCGATGGATTATCCTCGGGAATAACATGAGACCAACTGTGGCCGCTGGTACTCTGGGAGATGCTGGACACGCGGTTTGCCACGAACGTAGCCCAGCTGCATGGAGGTTTATTAAACCAGGCCAACACGATGGTGGAATCAGTTCAGAATTGGGAAGATGTCGGCTGTATTGGGAGCTCCGGAATCACTGTCACATACAAGTCGGCTAACAACACCGCGCTACTCTCGTTTTAGCGGTCAAGAGATGGACACTCACATGGTCCTTATGCTGGACCCGCGGGTAGAGAGCTGCTCCGTAGGCTTTCTGAGAAGCATCGCAAAAGCCATGTAGGTCCCATTTTAGGTCAGGTCGGATCTCTAACCATCTGGGGATGCGTAGCCGGCTGAGACCTGGATAATCCTCTAGAAACTCATGCCACTGAAGTAATAGGGACAGGGTAGGGGCGTCGTCCCATCCAAGTTCCGTTAACCAGATTTGCTGCATGAACACCTTAGCCCGAATCACGAAGGGAGCCAGCCACCCTGCTGGATCGAAGAGCTTCGCTATGTGGGACAGGACCTCTCTCTTGGAGATCGGATTCTTTGGTTGTGGGTCGGCAATGGAGAAGAAGAAGCATTCTCTCGTGGCTTGCCAGCGGATGCCCAATGTCTTGGCCGTACTAGCATCTTCTAGCTCGAGGAAGTCCTCATGCAGCAAATGCTCTCTTGGAAGAGCATGGAGTATCTCCTTTTTATTAGAAGTCCATTTCCTCAGCGGGAATCCAGCCGAGATTAGCGCAGCGTTGAGCTCCTGGATAGCTCCTGGATAGCGTCGTGGGCGTCCTCTTTATTGTGGGCCCCGGCGAGGACATCGTCTACGTACATGTAGTGACGAAGGATCTCAGTTGCCTTTGGATGCAAGTGTTGCACGTCGTGTGCTAGCTGTAGCTCGTCCTGCATATTTCCGCTGCGATCTCGGTAGAGAATACGCTGGAACGGGGTGTGCTTGGGGTTAACAAGAATCTGTCGATACATCTGCGTAATGTAAACGTTAAAGACGAATTGGAAGAAGCGCCATTTGAGTATCTGCAATGTGAGGTCGGCTTGAAGAGTGGGGCCTGAATGCAAGACATCGTTTAAGCTGACTCCTTTAGTGGAAGGACTAGAGCCGTTAAAGACGACGCGGACTTTGGTGGTAGTGCTGTCAGGTTTGAAGACAGCGTGATGAGGGAGGTAGAAATGATTCCCGTCCGTGGGTGGATACTCCTGCAACACAGCGTCATAACGGGCTTTTAAAGGCGAGTTCCTCTGCAGCCGCGCCTCATTCCTCAGAAATTGAGCTAAAGCGATAGGTCTGGAGTGAGTCAAGTCTACACTATTCGGATCATTGAATGGTAGAGAAACTACATATCGACCATCCTTCCTCCTTCTGGTCGTCTCCTGGAAAACTTTTTCACAATGGACGTCTGCTCCTTTTTTCGGCTTTGCCGGACGATCTTCCACCTCCCAAAACTTGGTGAGCAGCGCATCAAGTATTGGCTAGTATTGGCTAGTATTGGCCCGCACAACACCCAACCAAAAATGGTCTCCAGACCGACGAACTCGCCACCAATGTCTTTTTTGATCCTTTCCCCAAGAATATGCGGGAAGAGATCCACCCCAATCATCATCTCAATTGGAACTGGCCTATTGTAGTGCGGGTCAGCCAGTGGACGGTCTGAGCACTGGTATTGCACCTTGTCTGGGAAAGGACACACTGGGATCGCCCCTGTCAGCTTGGGGACGACTAAGGCCAGAGCATCCACCTGAATTTTAATGTTACCAGGGGGGGACAGTTTCAGAAGACATTCCTTTTTTACACTACCCCCGTCGCTTTGTCCCATGCCAGAAACTGCTGCGTTGGTATGACGGAACGGTGATGGTTGAGCGTTACGATCGCGGTGCCTAGGAGACCCCGACCTGGAGTGGCTGCAAAGTAGCTTTGCGCATTCGAGGGTGGGTTAGACGTCGATGGACGTTCGTCCGATATGGATGGCTGCGACATTGAATTCAAGGTGGCGGACTCGTTGCCGGAGTGCAACAAGGTGTGATGGCGCTCCTTGCAGATATGACAATTATGCGCACTGGAGCAGTCCCGAGCTTGATGACCCCGAGCGAAGCAGTTCAAGCACAAACTCTGAAGCCTTATTATTTCGGTTCTCTTTGTGACGGACATGTCAAGAAAATTGGGGCAGACACGGATCGGATGATTTCCTTCGTTACAAATCCTACAGGATGCCGTTTTAATATGAGTCTTTGTTGGGTATGCCTGGACTCTCACGGTGGGGGCGGGCTTTCGGGACACAGACGGTACGACCTGAGCACCTGGAATCGACTTATGATCCTCTGTTGCCTCAAGCACGCGATAGCGATCCGGATAGTTGATTTGGGTAGCTTGCTCGTACTGATTGCTATAAGAAGAATATCCCAATTCTCTGTACTAGTTCCTGAGCGCTCTAAGGCAGTCAATCATCCTTGAGAAGCCGTCTGCAACTCGCGCAAGGACTTGCCTGATTCCTGCGCAACCATGGGAATTTGAAGCAGTTGTTTGGCTTGCATCATGGTCAACAGTCGATCCTTTTCGTACCGCGCAGTGAGATTGTCCCACGCGGACTGGTAGCCCTCATTCGTTAATGGGGACTTTGAGACGATAGTTCTGGCTTCCCCGCGGGTTTTAGAGTTAAGGTGGTAGAGTTTCTCAACTTCTGCCAGACACGGATTGAGAATGTATATCGCAGAGAACAAATCGCGAAATGTTGGTCACGCAAGGCTGTCGCCTTCGAAAATCTCGACCTCACATGGAGGCAGTCGATGGCCTTGGGAAGTCGGAGGCCTAGCTGGAGTGGGAACCGTCTGAGTCGATATTTGCTCGATGCGTTCCCCGAAAAGAGTTCCGCATCGCACGTACATAATATAGCAGTATTCGTGCTTGGCCTTGATAGTGCTTAACATCATCTGACTCTCTTCAAGGTTTTGGGCACTGAAGGCCCTGTGGCAGCGGGTATATTCCGATTCCACATTCGCCCAAAGCGACTTCAGCTGCTCTAAGTGCATTTTTATAGAATATAGGGGACTCTCGTCACTTAGAGCCTCACTTTCGCGAGCCACGAGCATCGTCAAGGCATCGCATGTCGCAATAAAGTCGGAAAGTGACATATTGGAACGTTTTCTGAGCTGTTGAGAAGTGGACCAAGTGAGTATGGGAAAATCCGGCTCAGTCACGACTACCGTCGGAGTCGGAGAGATGCTCTTGCGAGGATTAGATACGGAGGAAGTGAGAGGACGAGAAGTTGGAGATCCGCTGTGGCTACGAGAGGTCGCTGTAGAGGTACGAATGGGAGTGCGCTTGGTTAGCACTGGACGAGGCTTCGACGGAGTTTCGGACGAAGTGTCTGAGGGACTTGGAACCGTAGGGCTAGCGGACTTCTTATCAGCCTTGGATGGTTCAGTGGACATTATAGAGTGAGCGATGGGGGAGAAAGGCTATTATCGGCCCAAACCGGTGAAAAACAAGAAAACGCAACGTCAGGTAGTGGACTGTATACGGATTAGTTCTATGATAAATAAAAAAAAATTTTTTTATTCTCCGTTGCGACGTGTGTAGTCCGAAAACAAACAAATGTGTCTAGATTGTAGGTATATGGAACTATATATAATTTTTTTTATATTATTATACCCTGAGCCCATTGAAAATGGGAAATCAGGGTATAATGTTTTTGTTGAAATGTATGTAACAGGCAGAAGGAGGCGTGGCAGACCCCATAAAGTATATATATTCTTGATCAGGATGACAAGCCGAGTTGATATAGCCATGTCCGTCTGTCCGTCTGTCCGTCCGTCTGTCCGTATGTATGAACGCGTCGTTCTCAGAACCTACAAGAGCTAGAGACTTGAAATTTTTTATGTAGGTTCCTGTATAGCACGAAAAGATCGAGTTTGTTTCAGAAATTCGATAACTTTTATCGTTTTATTGTTATCGATAAAAAACGAAAATCTAAATTAAGCTATAAAATTCTATATAATTCATCTTTCTAGCTAGAGTCTTCAAATTTTGCATTTAGTGTTATGTGAGCCTTACGCAATTTCGGTTTTTGTTAAATGATTACGCCCAACAAGTTTGATCTAAATCGTTGCTCTAGAAAAAAAGTTATTAAACATTTAATTTCCCATAACATTGCCATGCAAAGCAGCCAAAGAACAGCTGACCCAACGACTTGCGCTTGTGTATGCGTGCGCCTGTGTATGTGTGTGTGTATGTTTTGCTTGTAATGAACGTACATATGCATGTGTATATAAAAGAAATGAAGAATGCTTGGAATAGCGGATCTTCGCAGGGTTCAGGGTATACCCTAGTCGAGCGGTCTCGACTAGAGTTTTCTTACTTGTTTTTATTAGTTATTTATTTTTTTTTTTATAATAATAACAATTTATAATTTTAATTATTTGGAAATATATATTGCAAAAATAAAACAAAAAACAAAAAAAAAATTTGCGAAACAGTGACTCAGTCACGGTTTGAATTTGAGTGCCAACACTGATTACAGCTCAGTTGTTGTGCCGGTGGTGGATTTTGCAGTATTTTGCTAAATCACGGCTTGGAACTCGAGTGCCAACACTGATCGCGCAACAGCTGTTTTGCCGGTGGTGGGTTTTGCAAAGTGTGAAAATGTGTGTTATATTTAATTATTTCTTTGGTTTAAACGCGGGCGTTGTCTTAAACCAATCGCACCGTTCTTTTTGGTTTTAAATGATAAATTTTAAATTGCGGAAAGCCAATCGGAGTGGCTACAATTATTATCGTAGTGCAAGTGTCGTTGCGCCTATGCCAAATACATACATACATATGTATGCATGCATCGATAAACATATGTACATATACACGCGCGTACGTGAAAGCCACCCCGGCTGCCAAAATTTAATTAATTTATTTGTTTATTTGTTGGTGAGTGGCGCTTTGACAATGTATCGCGGTGTTTGGTGTTTTAAGAATCACTTGCAGTTGTTTCCTTTAGCCGTAGGTATAGGTGATACATATGTATGTATGTACATACATATGTATATATACATATATAAGTCAACTTGTGCATGTACGTATATACATACATATGTGAGTGGCAAAACACAAGAATGTTCACGGAGGAAGACTTATGGAAATGGAAGGCACACTGGACGAACATAAAGAACTTATACCGTGGAACTTTGAGGCAGGTCAGGTATGTATGTACGTACACATGTGCTAAAGATGCGATCCGGCTCGAAGGACCAATGTTTGTGGTAGGGCGGACTGGCCTGAATAAGCAATTGGCGGCTGCCAATGTCTTCACTCTCTGGGGGGTGGATCGCGGTAACAAAAAGATAACGCGCGGTTTTAATGTAGCGCAGTTCACTCTTTATTTCAATACGAGATAAATGTAAGAGTAACAGATAAAGCATGAGGAAATATATATGTAAAAAAGCGAGGAAAAGACCGAGCGTCATGGCGATTTACAGTGAAGTACTAGTCACACATTCCAGTGTGCCCGCCTTCTGCCACAATAAAAATCCTCAGCCGTTGGATCCCCCTGATCACCCTGTGGTGTGAACATATAAGAATAGGTGGCTTGCACAACATGAAAGAAAACGTTCCAGAGCTGCCAAAAGTTGATATTTCTCTCTTTAATGGAAGTCCGAAAGAGTGGACAACGTTCTTTGAATTATTCTTCAAAGTGATTTACAACAGGAGGGATATCAGCCACAAAAGGAAGCAGAACTGCCTAAAATCATGCCTCAAAGGAGAAGCCAAGATGGTTGTAGACCATTTATTAATTTGATCATTTGCTAGCTACAATTCAGAGTGGGAGTTAACATGCGAGCGCTACGAAAATAAGCTCAAAATAATTGCAAAGGAAGACAAGCAGCTAGTGAATGTGAAGCTGATGAAGAACAATGATAAAGGCAGTATCCGCAAGTTCTTGGACACAGAAACTAAGTGCATTTTCATCATTAAAGAAAGAGGACAAATGGGAAATGACAGTGATAAAATGCGCTATGCTTTAGATCTCTTGGCGCTCATAGCATGAAAGATTGCAGAAAAGATTGAAGAACAACAGCTGAAACTGCGCCGAAGGATTTTCTCAAATAATAGTGTTTGCTTAACAATCAAACTCAGAATTGCAACCGAATTCGGAACCACAACGCAAACACTGGTCTTGCCAAAACTTAAGAGAGCACTACCGAGCAAAACAAGAAAGAAAACTCTAGTCGAGATCGCTTGACTAGGGGATACCCTTAACCCTGCATCGAACCGCTATTCCTAAGAGCCCACTAACATTTTTCGTTTCTTCTATATGTATGTATGTACATTATAATAAACATGTAAGCATACACAGACGCACGCACAACCTCTGCTAACAACGCAGAATGCGCTAGGGCTGCATGACGCCAATGTTATGAGAAATTAAATGTTTAACAATTGTCTTCCTGATTATGGGGTCTGCCAAGCCTCCTTCTGCCTGTTACATACATTTCAACCTTTATTTAAACCTTTATTTATTTATTAAATTAAATTAACAAATTAAATCAAATGCAAACTAAACAAATTTGTTTATAGCCTATAAGCAAACAGATCAAGTTTTCAAAACATCACCAACTCGTTTGGGTATTTTATTTGCCAGTCCGGTCGGCTATGCAACAATTCACAGCCCTATATGGTCAGTGATATTATTGAACTAAAGAAACTGATGATAGAAGCATTAAAGCAAAGAAGGTTAACTGGTTAACTATATATATATATATATATATATATATATATATATATATATATATATATATATATATATATATATATATATATATACATATATATATATATATATATATATATATATATATATATATATATATATATATATATATATATATATAGTTAACCAGTTAACCTTCTTTGCTTTAATGCTTCTATCATCAGTTTCTTTAGTTCAATAATATCACTGACCATATATATATATATATATATATATATATATATATATATATATATATATATATATGTCGAAGCAAATTATGTTGCTGCATACTGTACGTGATTGTTCCTGCGTATTGCACGTACGCGCTGTGTGTGTATTGCTGTGTATGAGAATTCTGGTTATTACCAGAATTCCTAATTTCATCATACTAAGAAATATTGCATCAGCCGCTAATTGCGCTGTGATTGGTCTTTTGCATTTTGTCGCTTTAAGAAGTTCCGTTATAGCGCGACGACAGCGCTACAACGCTGTCGTCGAGTGTGGTTCGCTGCGGGGTAGAGAAACAAAAAAGCAGTCAGGTTAATTTTGGATCGTGAAGCCTGCGCATCAAAACTCGCTGCGATATTAGTTAAGGCCATGGAGAAGAATAACGACGTCCCGACATAAGAAGTGGGATCGGCACTACCTACTATATTTTCGACCGAGCAGTGGCGTACAATTATCGAATTCCCAAAACAAAATTGAAAGCAATCGTGGACATTTGGCCATTAAAACTGTGATGTCGTTTTGCCAAAGTTTACCGCTGACGTGGCAGGTGCAGATGATCGGAAATGGTGTGCAATCGCCTAAATTATATTGTCGGATCATACTGTGTGTACATTGTGTGGAGTGTTACTGCTCACTGTGTGTGTGTGTGTGCCTGTGCGTTTCTGGGTATTTCACCAGAATTTCATCATATTTCACATCAGCCGCTAGTTGTCGCTGTCGCCAAGTGTGGTTCGTGTCTATGCTAAGAAGAAGTAATTGCGTGTAAGAGTAGAATAAAAAGACACGTGGAATCAAGCTTAAGCTACGAAATTCGCCCCGCTTAGTAAATCACTATGGATAGAATTAACGTTATCACATAACCCACATTTAATGAAGATCAGTGGCGCATAATTTTGCTAATGCAAAAAAAACAGGTAAGAACGTTGCTGTCGGACGCAACCGACAGCGAAATACTATTTCACGTCCCAGCAGCACACAGGGACATCTATCACATTATATTTTTTTAGAATTAACCCTAAATCCCCACTGTCGCCGCTCAAATTAGCTGGAGATTAAAAGTTTTCATTGGAGGTGGCCAAACTGTCGAACCCTTACCTTAGCAAAAACACGCACCTAAATCGAGAGAGATGGCATCTCTCAAAATGAGAGAGGTGGCAACTCTGAACATGTGATTTAAGTTCGTTGGCGAGCGTAGAGGTGTGGGCTCGAACCCCGGTGCGGTCATGTTGATATTTTTGTTATATTTTCTTTATTTAGTTATTTTGTATTAATAAAATATTCTTTTCAAACATATATAAATAATTTGACAAATCAAAAGACAAGGTCAAAGGTCACAAAGTCATTATGTGGCGCGTTATTGGCTCAGAAGCTGCAGATGTTTCAGTTGTGATTTGCCACGCCCCCAGTGGCCGTAGACAAATAATTTTTGGCATGTGCATAGAGTGAGCGTTCAGGAATATAACTGTAAAGTTTGGATGCTTACATTCGAAAAATGCGAAAATTACAGGGTATTTTTCTGTATGTCACGCCCCTTTTGGGGCGTAACAATAATTTTTGGGGCATCGATAGAGGAGGCCCCCAGTAACTTAACATCCAATTTTGAAGCTACTAGCACTAAAACTGTGGGAGATATAAGCTGATATTAGTTGCCACGCCCCCTGAAGGCGTAGATATATCCGCCATATCTTTTCGATTGTGGGATGTTAGCCCGAGTATATATACCAAGTCTCAAGTCTCTAACATCGAAAGCGCTCAATGTATAACAGAATTGGTAAAATCACCATATATTCAGATCCGATTTGCCACGCCCCTAGTAGGCGTGGCCATAAAATTTTTTAGGCGATCCTTATAGGAGCGTAACAGTAACCCACGTGCCAAATTTGGGGATTCTAGCATTAAAACTGTAGAAGATACAGTTTGACCCGATTTGCCACGCCTCCAATGGGCGTAGATATATCCGCCATAGCTTTTTGATTTTGGGATGTCGACATGAATGTTCAGTTTAAATCTCAACTCTCTAGCTCTTCTAGAAGTAGTGTTTCTGAGATACAGGAAAATGCATTTTCCGATTTGCCACGCCCCTAGTGGGCGTATCGGGAAAATCTTGACACTTTATCAGACGAGGGTATACACGAGTATATATTTCAAATTTCAAATTTCTCTAGCTTCAATAGCGTGAAAATGGTTTGCGTTCATACGGACAGACGGACGGACGGACAGACGGACGGACAGCATGACGGACATTGCACAAACCCAATATACTATATCACTACGTGAAATAGTATAAAAAGTAAGAAAACTCTAGTCGAGACCGCTCGACTAGGGTGTACCCTGAACCCTGCGAAGAACCGCTATTCCAAGCATTCTTAATTTCTTTTATATACACATGCATATGTACGTTCATTACAAGCAAAACATATACACACACATACACAGGCGCACGCACACACAAGCGCAAGTCGGTGCGTCAGCTGTTGTTTGGCTGCTTTGCATGGCAATGTTATGGGAAATTAAATGTTTAATAACTTTTTTTCTAGACGAACGATTTTGATCAAACTTGTTGGGCGTGATCATGTCATCCATATGTATGTGTGTGCCAAAGCACAAGTCTCTAGTACGGGAGTTACAAATTTGAGTCGAAGGGGGCGTGGCACCCAAAATTTAACAAAAACCGAAATTGCGTAAGGCTTACATAACACTAAATGCAAAATTTGAAGACTCTAGCTAGAAAGATGAATTAGATAGAATTTTGTAGCTCAATTTAGATTTTCGTTTTTAATCGATAACAATAAAACGATAACAGTTATCGAATTTCTGTAACCAACTCGATATGCGCGCCCTATACAGGGACCTACAAAAAAAATTGAAGTCTCTAGCTATTGTAAGTTCTGAGATCGACGCGTTCATACATACGGACAGACGGACGGACAGACAGACAGACGGACAGGGCTAAATCGACTCGGCTTGTCATCCTGATCAAGAACAAGAACAGTATGATAGAAGGTCATTGTCATACATTTAGGATACTTTAAACGCAACCTATTGGCCAAGTATTAAAGTTGGAAGGAATAAAGATCATCTTGTAAGCATTGATAATTGATTTTGTTAGAATAAGAAAGGCAAAGCTTTACGTCATCAGCATACATGAAGATCTTTGAATAAGAAATACAACTGGGAAGGTCGTTGATAAATAATGTATAAAGTAAAGGCCCGAGATGACTACCCTGAGTTACATATGAAAGAACGAAGATTTCTTTCAAAAAATATGTTCTCAACACAACTCTTTGGGTTCTACACTTTAAATAGGATGACATCCAAGATAAGAGTTTAGGAGAAAACCCTATGAGATCAAGCTTATGAAGTAATACTTCATGGTGAACTGAATCAAATGCTTTGATGAAATCTGTATATATAACATCAGTTTGCATTTTATTTAAAAAACTTTCGTTTACTAGGGAAGTAAATTGTAGCAGATTAGTCGAGGTTGATCAATTAAGAACAAAGCCATGTTGGAATGGCGAAATAATTGATTTACGAAAGTGTTGTAAGGTTGAAGCTATTATTTTTTCAAATAACTTCGGAATAGCCGATAGTTTGGATTGCCCCTGTAATTAGAAATGTCAGACCTCCCACCTTTTTTATATAGAGGGATAATAAAAGACTCTTTCCAAATAGACGGGAACACAGAGGTTTCCAGAGATAAGTTAAAAAGCTTTAGTAAAGGTAACTGAAGGGAGTCACAGAATTCTTTTATAACACAACTAGGAATATTATCAGATCCAGGCGAGTTAAATGATTTTATAAGCCGCATGGCTGAAATCAGAGAATTATGGAAAATATTGGAACCGTTAATAATATTTGTAGAAGAGATATAATAAATGTAAGATGTTTTATAGGGGTCAACAGATGAGTAGATTGATTGGAAGAAATCAGCATAAAGATCAGAGGAATCATGATCATTGCAAGAATTGATAGACTCAAGAAAAAATGTGGAAGGTAAACTAAAAGACTTACATTTCAAGTTCACAAAGGAATAAAATTTCTTAGGGTCACGAGCAAACTGCCTTTTGCAACGCATAAGGTCATTCTCATAGCAACGGGAATTTAAAATGTTAAAATTCGACTTGGCTATGGAATATTTAGACCAGTTTATTAACTTTATTAACTGGTGGAGCTTTTTTAAATTTTTAAAACATTTAGACTTAATGTTTCTTAAATTAGTAAGCGTCTGAGTAAACCATGGAGGCTTATTAGAAAAAGGCACAGTGAGATACATGGGAACACACTCATCAATAAGAGAGTTTAAAATGTTATAGCAAATAGTTGTTGCACAATTAACATCAACGGAATCATATAACGTAGATCAATCTCTTACACTAAAAAGTCGGTTGAGGAAAACGAAATTGCACTTTTGTAACAACAACGTTTCGATGGAGTAGGTTCACAAATTAGAAGAGTACTTAGGGACAGGGATACCTCCAATGTAGGATGATGAATATCCTCTGGTAAACAAAAAGGAATTGATCTAGAAACATTAATGCATTAGTCATCATTAATAAAAAAATAGATCAAGCTCTCGATTTCCCGTTTTTATTGGGTTCAGGTTATAAAAATTGGGATATTAACTTTTGTGCTATCTAACATTTGGTGCGCAGTCGCATTACTATTTTTCTGACCGCATATACAGACGCACGCACAGACGCCCCGCCCGCACAAGCACACGCTATGCTAACAACGCAGACTGCACTTGAGCAGCAAGAGGCCAATGTTATGATAAATTAATTGCCTTATAACTTTTTTCGTAGTCCAATGTTTTTAATTAACTTTCAGATTATGTCAATCATATGTGTGTATTTGCCACAGCAGAAGTCTTTAGTATTTAAAATACGTATTTTGCAAATTTGAGGCGAAGAGGGCGTGGAGTCGATAACTTCATAAAAAAAAAAAATGTATAAAACTGGCATAAAACTAAATGCAAAATTTGAAAACTCTAGCTACAAAGATGAATTATATAGAATTTTATAACTGAACCTCGATTTTCGTTTTTAATCGATAACATATAAACGGAAACAGTTATCGATTTTTTCATAACATATTTTCGTGCTATATAGGAATCTACAAAAAAAATTTCAAATCTTTAGCTCTTCCATGTCTGAGGTTGACGAGTTCACACACACGGACGGACGGACAAGATTAAATCGACTCGGCTTGTCTCCCTGATCATGGATATATATATACATTATGGAGTCTGCCACGCTTTCTCCCTGTTACATACATTTTAACAAAACATATTCTGCTTTTAAATTTTCAATGAGTTCAGGGTATAACAAGTAAGAAAACTCTAGTCGAGACCGCTCGACTAGGGTATACCCTGAACCCTGCGAAGAACCGCAATTCCAAGCAATCTCCGTTTCTTTAATATACATATATGATACATATATGTCCATTACTCGCAGAACATACACACACACGCACAGGCGCACGCACACACAAGCGCAAGTCGGTGCGTCACCTGTTCTTTGGCTGCTATTTGCATGGCAATGATATGGGAATTTAAATGTTTAATATCTTTTTTTCTAGAGCAATGATTCTGATCAAACTTGTTGGGCGGGATCATGTCATCCATATGTATGTATGTGCCAAAGCACAAGTCTCTAGTATTTGATATACGGGAGTTAAAAATTTGAGGCGAAGGGGGCGTGGCATCCAAAATTTACCAAAAACCGAAATTGCGTAAGGCTTACATAACACTAAATGCAAAATTTGAAGACTCTTACTATAAATATGAATTAAATAGAATATTATAACTTAATTTAGATTTTCGTTTTTAATCGATAACAATAAAACGATAACAGTTCTGAAACAAACTCGATCTTTTCGTGCTATACAGGAACCTACATAAAAAATTTCAAGTCTCTAGCTCTTGTAGGTTCTAAGAACGACGCGTTCATACATACGGACAGACGGACAGACGGACGGACGGACAGACGGACATGGCTATATCAACTCGGCTTGTCATCCTGATCAAGAATATATATACTTTATGGGGTCTGCCACGCCTCCTTCTGCCTGTTACATACATTTCAACAAAAACATTATACCCTGATTTCCCATTTTCAATGGGTTCAGGGTATAAAAAAAATCATAAAGTAAACACCGGATAGAAAAAAACGCCTCAACGACTTTGACAGCAACCGGACATCAGTGAATGCAACGTCAAACAAGCTACAACAGAATAAGTGAATAAAAACTTTGAACGAGTCACAACGAAAAAAAACTAAATGGCAAACACAAAGAAAGAACACTTCTTCGTTCACAAAAGGTCCGTAAAATTGTTCATGTTAATCACACAAGTGCGCAACTGGATTAATGAAACCGAAGACCTTCAGTCACCAGTAATTGGTCTTATGACGGATATAAACCAAGGATGACTTTATTCGTCCCTAGTGGAACCAAATAAAATGTTGGCGGAACTCAACGAGATCGAAAAGAAGCTCCAAAGAAATCCACTAATGAAGGCTCAAGTGATGTTTGAGGATACTATTCTAGCCATCGAAGCAAGACTGCTAATGTATATCAATTAGCATACAAGTCTTTTCGAAGAAGTACCAATACCACTGGTTCTCGACGGAAGAAAAGTTATTCCGAGAACTAAAACAAAGATTCTTATCTACAATACGGAAGTAAATCATTGTCAGCATGAACACGAGGAAACTTATATATGCGAGGGAAGTTGTCGCCTTTAAAGCCAAGTGTTCAAGCAGGAACATAAAAATACAAAACAATTTAAAAAAGAATACAAACCAATTGAAAGATGTCTCCAACGCACTCATCGAGTAAAAGATGCAACATAAATAGACAATAGGCACATGCGTAGACATTAAAAATAATTACGCGCACGCTGAACATTACAAACTCAGCAATAGGCTAAAGTTACAAGAGACCAATTACATAGATCATTCCCGATCACTCGCTTGATGAGTGAAGACTAGTTAGCAGACATAAATAAAAAAGCTTTGTGTTTACATCTTATCAGCATCGTTTCGTTGCTGCAGAGCTTGCAGTAAATCTGCCAAGTTGCAACAACAAAAAGGTGCAAACATTGTTTACATTTTTGGATCGCTTGCCCACTGCAATTCGGTAACGGTGAAAGTTTTGCTTGATGTGAGTGCGTCAACGCTCAAGTGCACGCACAAGCAAAAACAACGATGACAACTGAAGTCAATGACTCCGCTGCAGCTGCAAAGCCAAATGCAGATTTGGAATCCCAGCTCAATCTTGCTATGTTAAATGGAAAAGTATCCATTAGAACCATATGTCCCATGGATATTGATATAGCTTCTCTTCAAGATACTAGCATCAACCAAAAACGTAAACTATTCCGATAGTGATAGTCATACGTAATTAAACCTAGGCGAACCGACATTGGTGTCCTAACGCAATGCAACGAAGATTACCGTGCTTTGATAAGCCACATATCCAAAGTGAAGCTGGAATTTCACTGCTACCAGCTCACGGAAGACAAACCAAACAAAGTTTGTTTCAAAGGCCTATATTCGAGCACCGAAATCCAGAAAATAAGAGAAGAGCCAGGGCAAAAAGTCACAGTCACAAAAATACACAACGGAATTTCAACGATCTCATGCAATGCCACCGATGTTAGGAGTTTGGACACACACAGCGACATTGCCACAAAGCCCCCAGGTGAGTGAGATGTGCCGGCAAACATGCGTCTATGGTCTTCACTAGGGAAAAGGACCAAGCGCCTATTTGCGTTCACTGTGAGCTACAGCATCCCGCTAACTACAAGGGTTGCTTAGTATACAAGCCATTGCTCAAGCTGCAGAGTCCAGTGCAAAAGCGCAACCCAACACAGCCTCCTAATGCAGAAACAGCCCGTTCTGCCCGACGCCAGGCGAATAATTTCGGCGTGAGTACTCCAACCAACAGTGTATCGTATGCGCAGGCTACTCAAATTAGTATCAATACAAACGACTCGATATTCGCACAGATACTGCAACAACAACAGCACCAGTTTGATGTGATTCATGCTAAGCTGAACAGGCAAACCTACTGACAAGCCTAATGGCTATCTTGTGCAAATTTAGCTCAAAAAATTGGCTCTACGTGAGGCCATCTGAAACGCCAATGGACTGAGCAATAAAACTCAGGAATTGGCTGTCTTCCTATCAGAAATGATATTATGCTCATATCAAAGACTCATGAATGCCCAAACACACGCATTTTTGGTTCCGAGCAGTATCAAGCCTACGGAGGAGGAGCAAACAGATTTGGTGGATCCTCGATCCTTATAATATCAACGATTGAGCATGCAACACAACTCCCAGTCTCGAATGCAACAATGCAGGTCTCAAACATAAGCATAAATTGGAGCCATAGATGTTGCTGCAATCTACTGCCCGCCAAATGCTGGTCCAGACTAGAGCCAGCTTTGGCAACAAAGGTTGGGCAAAGCCCTTAGTGGCGGAGACTGGAACGGTTGGCATCCATAGCGGCAGCAATAGTGCAAATCCTCGAGGAAAATCCATATTTGAGCCGATTCACAACTCTCGGTTCTGCAAACTGGCGACTGGAGCTCCTACAATTGACTTTGCAGCATACAGAGGTATCAGCGATCGGCAACTGAGCATCGCAGCGTCTCTTGAGTTGCCCTCAGACCACCTACCACTGATAGTTATTATTAATACGGAGCCACAGCCTTTTCCCACCAGAAAACGGCTTCTACCTGGCTCCTGGGAGACGAAGCGCTAACCGAGGCCTTTGCTCACCACCTTCAAGAGCAGTAGACTCCGCTGATAACTGTCGAGCCCGCAGATGTTGAGGAACCAGAAGACATCGTCCTCTCATCGCTCCCACAATTCGCCCAGATCGAGCCATGCTCAAAAGAAGAGGTGCAGGACTACATCATGCGAGTAAAGCTTTAAAAAAATTCCCTGAATATGATCTGATTGATGGCAGAGTTGTTACATCACTTCCTGACCCAACAGTGGAGTATTTCACCACGCTATACAACGCCATGCTTTGCATCCGGCACTTTATAGCTTGGTGGAAGCGTGCCGTGATTGTGATTATCCCTAAGCCTGGTAAACCCGTGGGCGAAATTGGTTCGTATAGAACCAACCATTAAACTGTTGCTCTCCAAAGTATTCGAAAGAATACTACTTGGACGAGTACTGACACACTTCGGAGGCCAGAGAGCCATTCCAAATCATCAGTTTGGCTTTAGGAGGCAGCATGGAACACCTGAACACCTGAACAGGTCCATAGAGTTGTACAACACATTGTTGAAGCGTTCGAAGAGAAGATGTACTGCTCTGCCGTCTTTTTGGACGTCAAACAAGCGTTTGATTGAGCTTGGCGCCTTGGACTGCTGCAAAAAGTGAGGACAGCCCCACCCACCCCATTTTCACGCATTTATGCTTATACTGCATGGAAGGACATTCCAAGTATCCGGGGTCTCTCTCATCAGACACACCAATAAGAGCTGGAGTCCGACGGGAAGTATTCTTGGCCCAACACTATACATATTCTACACAGGAGTCATGCAAACGCCGCAGTTTGGTTGCTGGACCCATCAACACGCACAAATCTGTGCACATCTTTTTTGCCACAAGAAAAGGTGGCCAGATGTGGGTCCGCAATTCCTAGCGCCACAAAAATCAGTTATGTGGGAATCACGTTCGATAGACGATTAACATTTAACGCCCAAATGAGTAAAATGGCCACTAGTTGCAAAGTCAAATTGAAACTGGACTGGATTCTGAGAGCCTCGAGGAAACTGTCGCTCAAAACCATATACAAGTCCCCATAGTGGTGCCAACATTCCTGTATGGAATTCCAATATGGGGCTCGCCGGCGATCCAAACTTTTCAAAACAAAGCTCTACGGAGGCTTACCAGTGCAAGCTGGTTTGTGAGAAACTCAGTGCTGCATAGGTACTTAGAAATCCCTACAATTGCAGAGCTCATTAGTCGACACAGCTTCAGATATGCGGACAGACCCAAAGCGCACCCAAACCAGCTCGCATCTAATCTGGCCAACAACCGAAAAAATTAAATTTTGTAAATATATATATGTATATAGATTAAAGAATAATACCTACAGGCGTACCTACCCAAAAATAATTTAAGATATAAATAAGTTATAAATGCGTTAAAAAGTCTCTGACAATGAGCGGCATAATAAATTGATTTTTATACCCTGAACCCATTGAAAATGGGAAATCAGGGTATAATGGTTTTGTGAAAATGTATGTTACAGGCAGAAGGAGGCGTGGCATACCCCATAAAGTATATATATTCTTGATCAGGGTGACAAGCCGAGTTGATATAGCCATGTCCGTCTGTCCGTATGTATGAACGCGTCGTTCTCAGAACCTAGCTAGAGACTTGAAATTTTTTATATAGGTTCGTGTATAGCACGATTCGATCGAGTTTGTTGCAAATAATTGATAACTATCATCGTTTTAATGTTATCGATTAAAAACCGATATCTTCATTTAGTTATAAGATTCTATTCAACTCATCTTTATAGCTAGAGTCTTCAAATTTTGCATTTAGTGTTAGTTAGGCCTTACGCAATTTCGCTTTTTGTTAAATTTTTGATGCCACGCCCCATTTCCCTCAAATGTGTAAGTCCCGTATGAGACTTGTGCTTTGGCATATACATACATATGACATGATCACGCCAAACATGTTTGATCAAACTCGTTGCTCTAGAAAAAAAGTTATTAAACATTTAATTTCCTATAACATTGGCATGCAAATAGCAGCCAAAGAACAGCAGATGCACAGACTGGCGTTTGAGTGTGCGTGCGCCTGTGTATGTGTGTGTGTATGTTTTGCTTGTAATGAACGTATATATGCATGTGTATATAAAAGAAACGAAGAATGCTTTGAATAACGGTTCTTCGCAGGGTTCAGTGTATACCCTAGTCGAGCGGTCTCGACTAGAGTTTTCTTACTTGTACATAAAGTATATATATTCTTGATCAGGGAGAGATCCCGAGTCAATTTAGCCCTGTCCGTCTGTCTGTCAGAAGATATAAGAGCTAGAGACTTCAATTTTACATATGAATGTCATGATCACGCCCAACAGCGAAGCTGATGAGTCATAATGCACAGTTAGCAGAATGTGTGCTTCTGAGTGCGTCTGTGCGTGTTTGTATTGCTTGCTACATATGTACATATAAAAATAATGGAGAATGTTAGCGGTTCTTAGGAATCGCAGTTCCTCGCAAGGTTAAGGGGATCTCTTAGTCGAGCGTTCTTGACTAGAGCACTCTTACTTGTTAGTTATGATTTATGAGTCAGGGTATAAAATCCCTACCTCAGAAGAACAAAAAATTTAGTACAATACTAGTCACCACCGCAGTTAAGTGTATTCATTTTGGTCCTTCGAGACGATCTACAAGGCAAAGTTTTGTCAAAAGTGTTTAGTTGTTTATCAAATTTTATTATTTTGGCTTACCGAATCAAATCTGTGAGAAGAGGCACAGCACGATCAACAAGGTGATCAAAACAAAAAAAAAATCCTCCAACGAGTAAAGACAAAAAATAAATCAACTACTAAAAACATACACAAACAACACAAACAAAATGCTCGGGATCGGGAAAAACTCGCCGATTGTTCAGTTCAGAAAATAAGCAATCAGGAAGAAATTTACTCACGAAGAAGTTCGAGTCCGATGGAAATCGGACTTATGGATAGAAGAGCTCTAAGAGTTAGGCTGTATATAAAAGAAGTGTATGCCAACCTAGAGCCCAGCAACCAGATAGAAATGCTTGGTTTTAAAAACAAGTTGAGTTTCTTATGGAATGAAGTCCAATCGATACTCTCGATTTTAGAAGCAAAATATGGTATATTTGCTAATAACATCGACGATATGGATGAACTGGAAGGCAACGTCTACCTACTCTCAGAAAAACTAAGCAGAAGAATAGCAGACGTGGACAGCATAAAAGAAGTCCCAGAACTACACAAAGTGGATTTTTCTGACGACTAAAAGTTAAAGTTCGTCGATCAATGCTCCAAGGAGGCTCACAACAGGAAGGATATCAGCGTCTCAAAAAAAAACTGAAGGCAGCTCATTAACTAGAAAAGCGCTACGATGATACGAGCAAAATATTTGCTGAACAGTTAAGCAACTCTGAACTGCTGAAGAGCAATTATGAAGACAGTATCCGCAAAATTTTGGACACAGCGACTGAATACAACAATTTGCATTAAAGACATTAAACAAGAAGTTCATTCGTCCGTGGCGAAACCGGTCAACAATATTAGCCAAGGCATCAATTAGCATTTTATCACGCCGGCAAGTCCCCGCATGGGAGAATTAGGTGAAGCTGGACTAAAGTTGGCGAATCACCATATAAAGCGGGTCATCGGAGATAAAATCACTACATTCAAGGGATCTACAGCACCGCTCTGCCAAATTAAAGCTGAGAAGGACACACATCCATTTATGGATGGAGATGGAATATTATGCGTTGAAGGCTGTCTTCAAAATCCAATAATAATAGCAAATCACACCAAAACGCAAGCAAGGAGTGATTCGGAAATCACGCTAGCTTGGATAAGGAACAAGCTTAGTAAAGCAGACAACGCACCAGATGTGACACATGGCAATGGAGATTTCTAAAGTAAATGGAAAGAGGAAAACTTGATATTACTACAACAATGGACCAAGTGGCGGCCACAAAAGTCAACTGGATACTCAGGGAGGATAGCATCAGCAAATACTCCACTTTTCCTCAAAGTACCGTCAAAAGGTACAACCATCTAATATACTTTACTAAACAAGTAAGAGTGCTCTAGTCGAGACTGCTCGACTAAGAGATCCCCTGAACCCTGCGAAGAACTGTGATTCCTAAGAGTCGCTAACATTCTCCGTTACTTTTATATGTACATATGTAGCAAGCAATACATACACACACAGACGCACGCACAAGAACACAATCTGCTAACTGTGAATAATGGCTCATCAGCTTCGCTGCTTCTGCAAGACGCCGATAATATGAGATATTAAATGTGTAATAACTTTTTTTCTAGATGATTTTGATCAAAATTGTGTGTATGTGCCAAAGCACAAGTCTCTAGTACTTGAAATACGTGATTTAGCAATTTGAGACGAAGGGGCAATTTCAGGGCGTGGCATCCAAAATTTAACAAAAACCGAAATTGCACAAAATGCAAAATTTGAAGACTCTAACTATAAAGAGGAATCAAATAGAATTTTATAACTAAATGAACATATCGGTTTTTAATCGATAACATTAAAAAGATGATAGTTATCGAATATTTGAAACAAACTCGATCGAATCGTGATATACACGAACTTCCAAACAAAATTTGAAGTCTCTAGCTCTTATATCTTCTGAGATCGACGCGTTCAAACATACGGACAGACGGACGGACGGACAGACAGACAGACGGACAGGGCTAAATCGACTCGGGTTTTCTCCCTGATCAAGAATATATATACTTTATGGGGTCTGCCACGCCTCCTTCTGCCTGTTACATACATTTCAACAAAAACATTATATCCTGATTTCCCATTTTCAACGGGTTCAGAGTATAAAAAGGTATAAATTTGTGTAAAACTTCTACATTAAAAAATTTGTTTTTATTGTTTTTAAATTTAAAAAACAAATACGTAGATCTACATACGTATTTCAGCAAAATTGTGCTACGGAAAAACACGTAGATTTTAGAGCCAGACTACGTAATTTTCAAATTTTGAGTTGGCATCAAGGATGTCAGAAGGCTCTAAGTTTTCCTTTAACCCACTTTTTGTGTAAAGTACACCTTTTACAGTGTCCGTTTCTAAATTATTTCTATTAGTAGTTTTAATTAAATTTATTTCTGACAATATTCGCTCAACATTAGCGCTCCTATATGGCAAATTAAGCAAATTTTGTGTCAACTCCGTCAAGATCGGAAACATCAGGGTGGAATTTCCCTTTTTAACTTTAAAAATATAACGCAAAAAATCTTCTGGCGGTACCCCTTCCTTCGCCATTCGCGGTCTAGCTCCGTCATATTTTGTGAGCACAATCCTGTTAATAATATGAGCTAATTCAAAATTCTGTTCTATTGAAAATGTAATTTAGTGCTGCTAACCCAATAAACATTATCATTTTATTTATATAATTTATATTATATTGATATTGACCATAAATGTTAGTTTTTAGGGTATTTTGCAATTTTTTTTTAAAGTACGTAGTTTTAATCTCATTACATGTAGACGCGTAGATCTACGGAGATCTACGTAAGAAGACGGAGTGTTGGCATCCCTGGTTGGCATCCTTGTCAGGAACCTTCATTCAAAATCTCTCTCTAGGTTTTATAGGTTCTGAGATCGACACGTTCATACGTACGGACAGACGTACGGACGGACAGACGGATGTGGCCAAATCGACTCGGCTTGCCTCCCTGATCAAGAATACATATATATACTTTACGGGGTCTGCCACGCCTCCTTCCTTCTTGACCGTAAAAAACATTTTGCTGTTTGTTTAGTTCAAAATAGATAATATTATGATACGTGTACTCCAATGTCATAAATTATCATTGACCCTTAGACCCAAAGAGCTTAAGGAGTGGTTCAGGAAGGATCCTACAGAATTAACACGGGCATAGTGCACTTATTGTAAGTGCAGCATATCTTTCTTTTTATTTATTTATTTGCAATCTGTTTTTTATAACAATAAGCAAATTGTTTAAAATACTATACTAACTAACCGGATGGGTTAAGCTCTAGTGAGCTTAATCCATATATTTACATATATACATATTTACAGAAAACATATTTTACTTATAGTCTATTTGGGCGATCCAGGACATGGAATCTTTTTAGGCGTCGTGGACTGTCATTTGAGTTCTCTAGAAGTCCCAGTGCTAAGGCGTTGTCGTGACCATGTAACCTTTTTATACCCTGAACCCATTGAAAATGGGAAATCCGGGTATGTTTTTATTGAAATGTATGTAACAGGGAGAAGGAGGCGTGGCAGACCCCATAAAGTATATATATTCTTGATCAGGGAGACAAGCCGAGTCGATTTAGCCCTGTCAGTCTGTCCATCCGTCTGTCTGTCCACATGTATGAACGCGTCGTTCTCAGAACCTATGAGAGCTAGGTCCGTGAATAGCACGACAAGATCGAGTTTGTTAAAATAAGTCGATAACTATTTTAATGTTATCGATTAAAAACGTTATCGAACGTTAGTCATAAAATTATATCTCCCACGTCTTTATAGCTAGAGTCCCCAAATTTTTTTCTAAGTTTTATATTTATTTTATGTAATTTTGATTTTTGTTAAATACCGGCTCCAAGTTTCCCCAAATATTTAAATTGAGGTTAGTTGCACTCAAAGCCAGTAAATGAATGGGTTTACATTTTTAAAAATTGGAAAAAATTTTATAAAATATGTTAAACATAAGCTGAAAATTTCATTGAAATCCATTAATTCGCGCAGAAGTTATTAAACAAAACAATTGGCCAATCGGCCAAACACGTGACCAGCAACGCAAAGCAAATTGTTTTCCTATACATGTGCACACATACACATTGAGCTGCGTGCATCTAGAAAATTCTAAGACCCGCAAGTTTTAGTGTACATATTTCCAATAGACGGCGCTATGATTTGCGAATTATCAGCTGTTCAATAAATCATAACATGGATGGCGCAATTCTACCGAAACATAGATGGCGCTATTGGCTAAACAATTGAAAATGAATTGAATTTAGTTTTCTGTGCGTTTATACAAAATGCTAATTATGCAGTAATTTAAAAAACGCAGATAGCGCAGGGTTTAGGGTATCTCCTAGTCGGGACCCCCGACTAGAGTTTTCTTGTTATATATCTTTTTGTGCCCGCCTTCACTTCGTCTTTGACAAGAGGGAGCTTAAGGTCATTGTGGATATCATAATTGGTCATATACCAACGAGCACCTGTAATTGTTCTGAGTGTCATAGACTGGTATCGCTGCAATATTTCTATGTTTGAGTTGCTTGCTGTTCCCCAGAGCTGCATCGCATAAGTCCAAACTGGCTTCAGGACAGTCTTATATAACCGAATTTTATTTTCATTTTCTTTGTCTTTGCTTTCAGTTGAGCTTGTTTTGCTTTTATATGCTGTTTCCAGTAAAGCCGACGGTCCAAGTGTACTCCCAGATATTTCACAGTTTCGCTAACTGGAATGGTAGTGCCATTGAGTGAAACTGTGGGACAGATTCCGCGTCTGAGCGAGAATGTGACTTGCACAGACTTTTGGCCGTTCACCACTATTCGCCACCTTTTTAACCATACTTCAATTAGACCAAGTTCTTCTTGAAGTAGGTTGGCAATGCAGCATATCGGAGGAAACATCCAATTTTATTGTCATACAACGATACAGTGGTAAAATTTCTATAAGAATTACATGAGGATAATATGCACTGTGGAAGGCAGAATTATTGGATAATTAAGGGAAAAACAATGGCTCGAAACATTACCCAAAACTGTGTCCAATGCACGCGAGCTAAATCAAGGATGTTCCATCAATTAATGGACAATTTACCGGAGCAGCGCGTCAACCCAGCAAGACCATTTCAAAATGCAGGAGTTGATTACTGTGGTCCATTTTGGATTCATCATAAAAGTCGAGGTAAACGACCATCGCAATATTTTGCTGTTTTGCGACAAAGGCCGTCCATATGGAGACTATAAGAGATCTGACCACTGATAAATTCGTCGCAGCCTTAAAGAGATTCGTGGCTCGTGGAAATTGTCAAACCTTCCATTGCGACAATGCCAAAAATTATGTGGGAGCCAACAACAAATTGCAAGAATTGGAAAATACTATCCACAATGACAAGGCCAAAGCAAGTATATTAACCGAATGTCAGAAGAGAAATGTAAAGCTCGAGTTTATTTCACCTCATGGACCACATTTTGACGGAAGGTCTCTCAGACAACGGTTCGACCTACTTTAACCCCTCAAACATACTTTCTGTACTCGATGGTCATGTATCAGAAACGCAAACGTACTCATCAAAGAGGACAACGTACAAGGTCGACAATGGCCAATCGGAAGAATTCAAAGGTCTATACTGATACCGACAACCATATTCGAGTAGTCGATGTCAAAACAGCGCATGGTATGTTTAAACGTCCTCTACACAAATTGGCTCCATTACTAGCCATCGATGAGCCACAACATAAGCACCCATTAGATGATACACCACAAACCGATCCTTCTAGCAACTCAAAGGTAAAACGATTCAAACTACCCAATATGCCGTCTCTCACAACGATGTTGCTCACAATCGTGTTACTACTGCTGTTGGTATTGACACAGTCCATCAACATTACGTAATTTGAATCCAAGCCAGGCATTTATTACGAAAGGATCGGATCAGCTTGACAGGCTATTGCAGATTGGGCCATAATAGCTTATTATGATCTGAACCTTATTGGAGCGAAATGAAAACATTTTCTAGAGGTATTAACAGCATAAGAAAAATATGCGACGATTTAAGCATTACAGAGCATGCATCAGCATTTCAAGCATGAGGAAGACGAACTGTCAGCTGAAAAAAAAAAACATAGACTAGTTGAAAATATAGCAAGCAGCCTATTTGGAAAGTTGAATTCTATATATGTAAAATGACGGAAATCATACAAAAGGTAAAACGAAGATTATTTAGTGGCAGTCTTGAAAAACCAGCCGTCCTTTGTGGATTCCACCTACAACGTATTAAAACGTGATGAACCAGGATTGAAAAACGATTAATCAATATGGAAAACCAATTCAACGAAATTCTCACAGAAAAGACCCAACATAATTTATTTCATTGGTATCTTTCTCTGACAATGCAACTAACATTGATGGCAGCAAATCTTCAGCGATTGAAAACAGAAATAATCAAGGCGCTCACGGTTGTTCGACACAACACAATTAATCCCCTGTTACTATCACCAGCTGAACTTCGAGAACAAATAGACAAATGAAGGATCATCTAAAGGGAGGACAAGAAATTCCTAGCATCAATGGTGATGTACTCCAACTCTACAAAATGATGCAAGCCGAAGGAGCGTCGTAGACAGGCACGCTGTGTTCAAAATAACACTACCACTTATATCAACACAGAAGCTGGAATTGAAAAGTGTAATCCCTATTCCAGTGGTGTCCTACCAAGGAATCACAAAATTATCAACAAATGTACCATTCGCAACGCAAATATGATTATAACGAACCACAGCACATCTACTAGCACTATTCATTCATCTTACGTGCGCTTTTGTAATTTAACTATACAACCGCTCCATTAAGACATATCGGCGAACAAATCAAGAGAACTACTAGAGGCTAATACTCTAAAGACATATATATATATATATATATATATATATATATATATATATATATATATATATATATATATATATATATATATATATATATATCAGTTTGAAAGTTTCACACGTGTTTTTTGTTCTCCGTGGCTTTTATTTTTGTTTAGCGATTTTTTTTAAATATAAAATTGCGTTCACTGTTGATTTTGGTTTTTGTACCATTAGTCACTGTTGTGCATTTGTGCAAGGAGCAATCCGCCGTGTTTTTATTTGTTTTATCTTATTTTTGTGAAGTGCTTGGAATTTTGGATCTGTGCAGCGTCGGTAATTTTTTATTTTACTTGCATTCTGCATTCTTCTTTTGCTTTATCGCTTGCTCTCAGTTTTTTTTTTGGTGTGTGCAATCAGCTGTTTTTGTTGTTGTGAGTATATTCTCTCAACGCTTTAACCCTCTCTTTGCTTTGCGCTTGTTTCATTTGCCTTTATCTAAACTCCCGTTTTGTTTGTTTGTGAGTCGCTCTCTAAACACATTAATACTCTCTTTAGCTTGCGCTCTTTTTTTCCTTGTGTTTCTATTCTTTTGTTTTAGTTTCTTTAATCCCAATTGCCAATATGACCTGTTGTAAATAAACTTGCTCAGTGCGGCAAACTTCTGATTCTTCACAAATGCAATTCATTAATTGCTGGTTGTGTGAGAATATGATGCACAGTAAATGTGCTGGCCTTACAGGGCGGGATTATGATAAGGTCATGTCCACTGCTAAAATTGGTTGTGGCGGCTTACGGTGGTCTTGTCCTAGTTGTTTGGAAAAACAAATAAATTTTTCAAAAATTATTAATTAATTCGGTGCGGGTTCAATTTTTAAAACTTAATAAAATATCTAAACAGTTATCTAGTGAACTAGATGCTGGTGATAATTTATTAAATCAATATGATTTTGAATATTCTCAAGCTGAGACGTCGACGGCCTCTCAGTTGGTACCACCTTCTATACCTTTGTCTCCAAATTTATTAGCTCCTTCTACACCTTGTTCAGACTCTCTTGCGATTCCACCCTCTGGTAGTGCGTCAGGGACACCAGTAGTGGATATCCCAGAGTCTTTACTTATTCCAACCCCGTTGTCTCCATCTGTTGCTCATACTACGAACAACTCTCTGGCCATTTCTCCCACACTTTCTATACCTACTTTATCTGTCGTCTCTCCCCGAAAGCAAGTTTTCTTATCAAGGCTTTCATCTGACACGACATGTGAAGCTGTTTCCGCTTTTATTTCTAGTAAATCAAATTCTAAATTCTCTATATCGAAGTTCAATTTTGCAACTCCTCGTGAAATTGCTTCTTTTAAAATCAACGTTTCATCTGAATTCTTCACAACGATTTGTGACGCCAAGTTTTGGCCTCCTCACGTAGTTGTGCATGAATTTAAGCATAAGAGTCGAACTAGGCTGTCTCCGGTTTTGCTAAACCCTTCCTCGGTACAATCTTGATCCAATATTGTGCCAAAAAACTAAACACAATTCAACCTTCTTCACAGATTTCCTTAATTTATCAAAACGTTCGTGGTCTGAATTCTAAGCTCAAAAGGCTCTTTTTGAGTAGTTTCAGTGTTCGTTTTGACATTATTGCCTTGACTGAAACGTGGTTAAGCCCGAATGTTTATAATAGTGAGATTCTCTCGAACGATTTCACTATTTACAGACATGATCGACGGACTCGTAGAGGTGGAGGTGTCTTATTGGGCGTTAAATCTTATATCCTTTCTGAATCTTTTATTTTTTCAGCATCTCATGATATCGAGATAGTTGCTGTTAAACTTACTCTTAAATCTTGCGCCCTCTTTATTACTTGTTCTTATATTCCCCCCTCTTCTGATTTTCAAGTTTATGCGCAACATATGACTTGCATTAAAGAAATTTATGGACACGTGAAGGATAACGATTTCTTTCTGGTGTTAGGCGACTTTAATATACCGAACACTTCCTGGATCTCTAATCCTAGTTCAAGTTCCCTTATTCCTACAATTGATCATTTTTTCTTTGATGAATTAATTTCTATTTCTATGTCTCAGATGAATGCAATCTCAAATCATGTGAATCGATGGCTTGATCTGGTTTTTATTAATGATGACTCTTGCATTAATGTGTTCAGATCATCCCCTTTTTGTTTACCAGAGGATATTTATCATCCTACATTGGAGGTATCTCTGACCCTAAGTTCACCTCCAATTTCTGAACCTACTCCATCTAAACGTCGTTGTTACGTTAAGTGCAACTTTGCTTTGCCTAACCAACTTATTAGTGCAACAGATTGGTCTACGTTATATGATTCTGTTGATGTTAATTGTGCATCGACTATTTTCTATAACATTTTAAACTCTCTTATTGATGAGTGTGTTCCTATGTGTCTCCCTGTGCCTTTTCTAATAAACCTCCATGGTTTACTCAGTCGCTTTCTAATTTAAGAAACATTAAGTCTAAATGTTTTAAAAATTTTAAAAAGTGTGGCTCCACTATTAACTGGTCTAAATATTCCATAGCCAAGTCGAATTTTAACATTTTAAATTCCCGTTGCTATGAGAAATACCTTATGCGCTGCAAAAGACAATTTGCTCGAGACCCTAAAAAATTTTATTCCTTTGTGAATTTGAAACGTAAGTCTTCTAGTTTACCTTCCACATTTTTTTATGAGTCTTTGAATTCTTGCAATGATCAGGATTCCTCAGATCTTTTTGCTGATTTCTTTCAGTCAACTTACTCATCTGCAGACCCCTATAATACTTCTTACCCATATTATATATCTTCTACAAATATTGTTAACGCTTCCAATATTTCCCTTCTCTGATTTCTGCCATTGGGACAATGAAATCGTCTTTCTCACCTGGAGCTGATAATATTCCTAGTTGTGTTATAAAAGAATGCTGTGATTCCCTTCAGTTACCTTTACTAAAGCTTTTTAACTTATCTCTGGAAACCTCTGTGTTTCCGTCTATTTGGAAAGAGTCGTTTATTATGCCTCTATATAAGAAAGGTGGGCGATCTGACATTTCTAATTATAGGGGTATTGCCAAACTATCGGCTATTCCGAAGTTATTTGAAAAAATAATAACTTCCACTTTACAGCATTTGTGTAAATCAATTATTTCGCCACTACAACATGGCTTTGTTCTTAATCGATCAACCTCTACTAATCTGCTTGAATTTACTTACCTAGTAAACGATAGTTTTTTAAATAAAATACAAACTGATGTTATTTATACAGATTTTAGCAAAGCATTTGATTCAGTTCATTATGAAGTATTGCTTCATAAGCTTGATCTCTTAGGGTTTTCTCCTCAACTCTTATCTTGGATGTCATCCTATTTAAAGGGTAGAACCCAAAGAGTTATTTTGAGAACATCTCTTTCAAAACAAATCTTTGTTCTGTCAGGTGTACCTCAGGGTAGTCATCTTGGGCCTTTACTTTTTACATTATTTATCAATGACCTTCCCAGCTGTATTTCTTATTCAAAGATTTTCATGTATGCTGATGACGTAAAACTTTGCCTTTCTTATTCTAACGTAATTAATCATCAATGCTTACAAGATGATTTTAATTCCTTCCAACTTTGGTGCTTGGCCAATAGGTTGCGTTTAAACTGTTCTAAATGTATGACAATGACCTTCTGTCGTACTACTCCATACATTGCTAATTATTCAATTAATAGCGATTCTTTGCAACGCATTTTTTCTGTCAAAGATCTAGGTGTACTCTTCGATTCAAAACTTCGCTTCAATACTCATATCTCAACCATTATAAATGAAGCCAAAAGTGTTCTTGGCTTCATTAAACGTTGGGCGAAAGAGTTCAATGATCCGTTTGTAACTAAACTTCTTTATGTTTCATTGGTACGCCCTATTTTAGAATACTGTTCAATTATATGGTCTCCACAGCATAAAGTGTACCAGGATCGTATTGAATCGGTCCAAAAACAGTTTCTTCTCTTTGCTCTAAGAAATCTAAACTGGGATCCGAATCTCCGTCTACCGTCTTATCATAGTCGTCTCCTTCTTATTGATCTTCCTTCATTAAAAAACCGTAGAACAATCCTTGGGATTGCTTTTCTTCATAATTTAATTGAAGGTAATATTGATTCGTCCTTCTTGTTAATGAAACTTCATTTTTCGGTTCCTTCAAGAACAACTAGACACTTTCGCCCTTTGCATTTACCTCTGCTCACATCGGATTACTCGTTGCACAGTGCTTTTCATGTATTAGGCGCGAATTATAATAAATTTTATCACGTTTTTTCCTCTGAACTCTCTCTTCCTCTAATCAAATCTTTGCTTTCAGCTTTTCTTAGGGATATCACTCAATCGTGATGGTGGAAATTTTATTTTTTTTACTACATATTTATATCATATATTTATATTTACAGTTTGATTCTCTAATTATACCCTGAACCCATTGAAAATGGGAAATCAGGGTATAATGTTTTTGTTGAAATGTATGTAACAGGCAGAAGGAGGCGTGGCAGACCCCATAAAGTATATATATTCTTGATCAGGATGACAAGCCGAGTTGATATAGCCATGTCCGTCTGTCCGTCTGTCCGTATGTATGAACGCGTCGTTCTCAGAACCTATAAGAGCTAGAGACTTGAAATTTTTTATGTAGGTTCCTGTATAGCACGAAAAGATCGAGTTTGTTAAAAAAAATCGATAACTGTCTTAATTTTAATGTTATCGATTAAAAACGAAATCGATGCTCTGTTATATAAATCTATATAATTCATCTTTATAGCTAGAGTCTCCAAATTTTGCACTTAGTGTTATGTGAGCCTTATACAATTTCGGTTTTTGTTAAATTTTGGATGCCACGCCCCCTTCGCCTCAAATTTGTAAGTCCCGTATTTCAAATACTAGAGACTAGTGCTTTGGCACATACACACATATGGATGACATGATGACGCCCAACAAGTTTGATCAAAATCGTTGCGCTAGAAAAAAAGTTATTAAACATTTAATTTCCCATAGCATTGCCATGCAAATAGCAGCCAAACAACAGCTGACGCACCGACTTGCGCTTGTGTGTGCTTGCGCCTGTGTATGTGTGTGTGTATGTTTTGCTTGTAATGAACGTACAAGTGCATGTGTATATAAAAGAAACGAAGAATGCAGGGTTCAGGGTATACCCTAGTCGAGCGGCCTCGACTAGAGTTTTCTTACTTGTTTTACTTTTAATTTTCCTGTATTGCCTCTTTCTTAAATTTCTTTATTTCAATAATATCACTAACCACATCGGGCTGTGATTTGGGGCATAGCTGGCCGGACTGGCAAATAAAATACCCCCAACGGGTTGGTGATATTTCGAAATTATTTATCTGTTTGTTTTAGGCTTTAAACAAAGTTGTTTAGATTATGCATAAGTTGACACTCGACTTGTCAATTATATTTTGATAACAAATAAATAAGTAAATAAATATATATATATATATATATATATAATATTACGATACGTGTAATCTAATGTCATAAATTATCATTGACCCTTAGAGCCTAAGAAACTGTATATAAGAGCATCCCATACACCAAATAAATTAGTACGAATGTAGGACTTGAAAATAGAGCATCGTGTCTCGTCTTTCACTAAATTCAATCCATCTCCGTTGTCCACCTAGTTCAAGTAATAGTTGCGACGCCCTTAGTCACTGGTTCTGTACTAGAGGCTTGCAATCAAACCGTAAAACGAATACCTAGTCTTGGTTCTGTACTAAGGACTAATAACAACACGCACCAAGACCCATTATATAGATAAGATAATTTTAAGTATGGATGGGTCAGGGTATAAAATCCCCACCTCAGAAGAATAAATGCTCAGTAGAAAACTAACCACCACAGCAGTTAAGTGTATTGACTAAACAACAAGCAGCCGTGTCATATGATCGAGTACCAAGAAGACACATTTGTTAAAAAGCTGAATGAAAAAACCGATGGCTTTTTAAAGTATTTGAGAAGTCAGCTCACATATTATGCGAAAACTTTTAGGAGATGGCATTACTACCTATCCAAGGCATAATTGAGCTACATGTTGGATGCTCAGCAAGAATCGGTACAATTTACATCTTAACGGCACAGGAGACTCAACAAATACTGTAAAGTACAGCATATTTTTCCTTAAAGTAATAAACAACAACAACAACACGTGGGGCCCGACGCTGCTACACCCCATTGTAGTAAATAACTCAGTGAAACTAAAACAATTACAACAAAACAAGGGATATGTAATGTCAAAAAGCACACCTTGAGGATCTGGTCTTTTACACAATAAATAAACACATCTCTTTAGGACTAACAATAATTTTCTTTATAAAAATATAATTAGGAGGCGAAAGCAAAAGCAGCAACTGCAGGCTGTCACATTTTTTCCAGTATGAGCATAAATACAAACCAAAGATGACTCCAAAGCACTTATCGACTAGAAGATAATGCAACAAAAACAGATAAGGGCTACATGCGTGTACATTAAAATAAGTAGATGCACGCTGTGCATTACAAAGTCAGCGAAAGACCAAGGTTACAAAAGACCACTTACATAGGTATTGATTTTTCTTTTTTTGATAATTTGAAGTTATGATTTATACATGAGTCATTGCCTAAAATGCTTGCCTCAGAAAAATAAAAAAGTATCCGTACACATTAAAAAAAAAAACACAAACAATGCACTTTTTTTAAAAGAAAAGTTAATGAGAAGTTGGATGGCCTTTCACAACAAAACTTTGACAATGTCATTTTTAATGACGTGAGAAAATTTTGTGTACTTTACATCAAATGACGTAAATTTGTGTAGAATAAAGGTGCACAGCGTTTCATATTGAAAGCCTTGCTCCAACCGATAAGTGCAGTGGTGGCGGTGTGATGGTATTGGGTGTGTATGGCAACAAAAAGTGTGGGCAACCTAGTATTTATGCCCTGAACCCATTGAAAATGGGAAAAATGGTATGTTTTTGTGAAAACAGGCGGAAGGAGGCGTGGCAGACCACATAAAGTATATATATTCTTGATCAGGGAGAGAAGTCGAGTCGAGAAGTCGAGTCCGTCCGTCTGTCTTTCTGTCCGTCCGTCCGTCTATCCGTATGTTTGAACGCGTCGATCTCAGAAGATATAAGAGCTAGAAACTTCAAACTTTTTTTGGAGGTTCGTGTATAGCACGAATGCATCGAGTGTGTTTCATTAATACTAAACGTATATTACTTATTGTTAAGTTTAATAACTAATAATGTATTTAAATTGTCTGCGTTATCGAAATTCATCGTTCATTTAATATGAAATTAGTGCTGAAAATACGCGTTCCACCGACAGCTGAGTTACCGGTAGTCAAAACCACCTGAGTGACAGTTTAGGCTTATTATAAAATTAAAATATTTCGCAAATGCAAGATACCCACATATACGCACATGCGACGCAAGAATATTGCGTACTTTGAGTAATACCATACCATACCAAAATATGTTTGCGACGCAAACATATGCATCAGTCGTACAAAGGCCCTTTGCTTCATCTCACCCAAGCATTTTCTCGTGATCCGACTGAAACGACAGAGAAACAAAAAAAATCATAGTCCGAGCGTGAACGAAGAACCGCCGCTCGCAAGCATTTTCGTCAGAGTCTGTTTTGAAGACGTCTAAAATGATCAACCAACAAGCAATTTATTGTGCGTTCATATACATATATCATATTTTTAGTCTTTAATAGTTTATGGATTATGGCTAGTTGTAATAGAAGTATTAGTTTCATTTCAAGGTGGCAACAGCTGTAAACGCGAACAATAAGTCGAGCATTGTGTTTATATAAGCAAAAAAAAGTCTCAAAAAAACCGCATTTATAAATAAGTCTTTAACGCCAGTGATACAAGAATTTCAAAGTGAATAGTTTATATAATTTAGTTATCATTTATAAATAAATCTTTAACGCCAGTGATACAAAAATTTCAAAGTGAATAGTTTATATAGTTTAACCCAAACATATAAGGAAGCGTTTGCAGATCGACGCTTTACAATTAAATAGTAACATAACATTTTGTTTAATGGGAAAATTAAAATACACCTATTCCCCGACTAACACGGTTAATACGTTCCTGGAAAACCCGTTCAGAAATAGTCCGTCATCAGCAACTGTTTGCGCTTCTTGGCGATATCTTTAAGGACCTCCTCATAAATAGCCATCTGTCTATTGATGGTCCGTTCAAAAGCTAGAGCGCGCTTCATTTTACGATCATTGTTTAAAAAATAATTTTCGCCAAATTCAAATCCTTCTGTAATGTCACTCGCCGCAAGCTCCATTTTTTTTATCAGAGGTTTCCTCTAAATATATGATTTTTCGTTTTAAAGTTTTTTCACTTTGAAAACTGAAGAATGTATGTTTTTGTTTTGTAAGACAAAGAAGAGCATCGACTCATAAAGTTTTTACATGGAGAATGAAAGGCGTATCGAAAGTGGACATAAGAACACAAAACAAAGCAGGGAAACATATGTTTAAAATACTTATCGAATTTCTATAGTCGTGTTAAATCGAAAAAATCGTGTTAAACATGGGATGAGTGAAATTCAAGAACCGTGTTAAACCGAAATCGTGTTAAGCAAGCACCGTGTTAAGCGGGGGGTAATTGTTCTCAAAACTGTATATGGTGTCTTTTTATTTCGACTATATTAGATTATCATGCAGACCGTCGTCTAGTGATTTGTTCGACTTAAATATATATATACTATCATTGCAACCCTGACTAGAGCTTTGAGATTTGGAGCTAGAGGTCATGTTGTACACTTCATCAAGGTCCTGGCTACGACGGAATCTATGTGGGTAAACATTTTTATCTCTTTATCAGACAGTCTACATCATTTGATTACTTACGTGCTCACCGGCCTGCTAAAAACGGAATTTACGGAACTTTCTAAATGATTGCTATTGTTGCTGTTACTCTCATTGTCGATATCATTGATATTTGAGCTGTTGTAGAGATCGCAATTGTCTAAGTACTCAGATCGTATAAATGTGTTAAAGTCATTATCATCTTGCTCATTATCACGCTCCTGCTGAGACTCTACCATACACAGCCACTGGGAGTTGTGATTCCGGAACTTTTCTAGCTGCATGGATTAAAAAATGAAGGAAAAGTTAGAATCTCTTAGTCGAGCAGTATCGACTAGAGCACTATAACATAATATAAATTTTTTTTTTTTAAATTATTAATAGGTATAAAACTTGCCTTGGTAAACGTTTTTAAGAGCATCTCTAGTCGAGACCGCTCGACTATGGTATACCCTGAACCCTGCGAAGAACCGCTATTCCAAGCATTCTTCGTTTCTTTTATATACACATGCATATGTATGTTCATTACAAGCAAAACAAACACACACAAACACAGGCGCAAGCACACACAAGCGCAAGTCGGTACGTCAGCTGTTGTTTGGCTGCATTGCATGGCAATGTTATGGGAAATTAAATGTTTAATAACGTTTTTTCTAGACCAACGATTTTGATCAAACTTGTTGGGCGTGATCATGTCATCCATATGTATGTATGTGCCAAAGCCTCTAGTATTTGATATACGGGAGTTACAAATTTGAGGAGAAGGGGGTGTGGCACCCAAAATTTAACAAAAAACCGAAATTGCGTAAGGCCCAATTACCACTAAATGCTAAATTTGAAGATTCTAACTATTAAGATGAATTAAATAGAGTTTTATAACTATATGAAGATATCGGTTTTTAATCGATAACATTAAAACGATGATAGTTATCGATTATTTGAAACAAACTCGATCGAATCGTGATATACACGAGCTTCCAAAAAAATTTTGAAGTCTCTAGCTCTCATACCTTCTGTGATCGACGCGTTCAAACATACGGACAGACGGACGGACGAACGGACAGACGGACATGGCTATATCAACTCGGCTTGTCACCCTGATCAAGAATATATATACTTTATGGGGTCTGCCACGCCTCCTTCTGCCTGTTACATACATTTCAATAAAAACATTATACCCTGACTTCCCATTTTCAATGGGTTCAGGGTATAATAAACATCAATCTTACAAAAATACAAAATTTTGAAAACATTACCGCTCGATCTACGCGTGATGTACAGGAACCTACATACAAAATTGTATGTCTCAAGTTTTTATAGGTTCTAAGATCGAAGCGTTCACATATACGGACGGACGTATTCTTAGATCTGACGTTTTTAACACGAGTATCTACTCCAAATTTTCAGCTTTTCAATGGTAAACTATGAAGATCGCAAACAAAATAAAGCAAGTAAGTAAGTAAACAGTCGGATGCAACCAACTGCGAAATACTTTACGTCCCAGCACCCTAAAGGGGCATCTATCACATTTTATTTTAAAATTAATCTTAAGTCGTCACTATCTCCGCTCAAATTATGAACATAGTTTGACCACTGTGCTTGCAAGATGCTGCAGATCAATGAGTTTGGTATATTGCTACAGCGTGTCGCGCCGTCGCCTAGTGTAGTCCAGCTGGCTTGTGCAAAGAAGCATAGATCAATACGAGATCGGTTATGCAGAAGAGTCAGTTGCCACAGATAGTTGCACGCTCCGGTTGGAATTCACTTCACTCGCTAATTTCAATGACATTATGTCACACCAGCCACCGTAAATAATGTATCTCCGACATATATATATTCTTTTCAATACATATATAAAATTTGGCAAATCAAAAGACAATGTCAAAGGTCACAATGTCATTATGTGGAGAGTTATTGGCTCAGAAGCTGTAGATTTTTCAGTTTTTATTTGCCACGACGCCACCAGTGGCCGCAGACATTTAATTTTTGGCCTGGTTATAGAGTGGGTGTTCAGGAATATAACTGTAAAGTTTATATGCTTACTTAAAAAAAAAAAAGCGAAAATTACAGGGTATTTTTAGTAAGTAACGGTCCTTTTGGGGCGTAACAATCATTTTTTGGGGAATAGATAGAGAATGCCCCTAGTAACTTGGCAATCAATTTTGAAACTTTTAGCACCGTGGAAGATATAAGCTGATATTAGTTGCCACGCCCCCTGTAGGTGTAGATATATCCGCCATAAATTTCGATTTTGGGATGTTAACCCGAGTATACATACCAAGTCTCAAGTCTCTAGCATCAATAGTGCTCAAACTATAATAGAATTAGTACAATCACCATTTATTCCGATCCGATTTGCCTTAGAGGATCGTAACAGTAGCCCGCGGGCCAAATTTGGGCGTTCTAGCTTTAAAACTGTAGAAAATACAGTTTGACCCAATTGGCCACGCCCCCACTAGATATATCCACCATAGCTTTTTGACCTTGGGATGTCGACGTGAGTGTTCAGTTTAAATCTAACCCTTCTAGAAGTAGTGTTTCTAAGATACAAGAAAATGAAAATTGATGTGCTACGCCACTAGTGGTCGTATCGGGAAAATCTTGACACTTTTATATGACAAGAGTATACACGAGTATACATTCCCTCAAACACTAAAAAGTTTATGTAAAAAGCAAAAGTGAGGGCAGGCCCCTTAAAGTTTAAAGTTTTAAATATTCACTTACATACAATATTATATTATTATTGGTAATATTATTGAAATATTTTCTGTTCTTTTTAGACTAATCAATTACTTGTAAAGCTTCTATTTAAGTTGACTCCCGCATTGTTAATATCCTTTTTATTTCTGAAAGAAACTCGATAACTGTGCATTATGACTCAGCAACTTCGCTGCTGCTGCAAGACGCAAACAATATGAGATATTAAATGTTTAATAGCTTTTTTTCTAAACGAACGATTTTGATCAAATTTTTTATACGTGATCATGTCATTCATATGTGTGTATGTAACCGAAATTGTGTAAGGCTCAAATAAAACTAAATGCTAAATTTGAAGACAATAACTATAAAGATGAATTAAATAGGATTTTATAACTAAATGAACATATCGGTTTTTAATCGATAACATTAAAACGATTATAGCTATCGATTATTTGAAACAAACTCGATAGAATCGTGATATACACGAGCTTCCAAAAAAATTTGAAGTCTCTAGCTCTCATACCTTCTGTGATCGACGCGTTCAAACATACAGGCAGACGAACTGGGCTAAATCGACTCGGCTTCTCTCCCTGATCAAGAATATATATACTTTATGGCATCTTTCACGCCTCCTTCTGCCTGTTACATAAATTTTCACAAAAACATTATAATCTGATTTCCCATTTTCAATGGGTTCAGGGTATAACAAGTAAGAAAACTCTAGTCGAGACCACTCGACTAGGGTGTAACCTGAACCCTGCGAAGAACCGCTATTCCAAGCATTCTTAATTTCTTTTATATACACATGCATATGTACGTTCAATACAAGCAAAACATACACACACACGCACAGGCGCAAGCACACACAAGCGCAAGTCGGAGCGTCAGCTGTTCTTTGGCTGCTGTTTGCATGGCAATGCTATGGGAAATTAAATGTTTAATAACTTTTTTTCTAGAGAAATGATTTTGATCAAACTTGTTGGGCGTAATCATGTCATCCATATGTAATTGTGTGCCAAAGCACAAGTCTCTAGTATTTGATATACGTGAGTTACAAATTTGAGGTGAAGGGGGCGTGGCACCCAAAATTTAACAAAAACCGAAATTGCGTAAGGCTTACATAACACTAAATGCAAAATTTGAAGACTCTAGCTGGAAAGATAAATTAGATAGAATTTTATAGCTGAATTTAGATTTTCGTTTTTAATCGATAACAATAAAACGATAACAGTTATCGAATTTCTGAAAGAAACTCGATATGCGCGCCCTATACAGGGACCTACAAAAAAAATTTGAAGTCTCTAGCTATTGTAAGTTCTAAGATCGACGCGTTCATACATACGGACAGACGGACAGACAGACAGACGGACAGGGCTAAATCGACTCGGCTTGTCATCCTGATCAAGAATATATATACTTTATGGGGTCTGCCACGCCTCCTTCTGCCTGTTACATACATACGCCTTTCAATAAAAACATTATACCCTGAATTCCCATTTTCAATGGGTTCAGGGTATAAAAAGCTGGCGGACATATGAAAAATCGGGTCAAACAGTATCTTCTACAGTTTTAAAGCTAGAAAGCCCAAGTTTGGGACGTGAGTTACTGTTACGATTCTATAAAGATTTCCCAAATTATATGATGCTAGAGACTTGAGACTTGGTATATATACTCGGGTTAACATCCTAAAATCAAAAATTTACGGAAAATATATCTATGTCTACAGATGACGCGGAAAATAATATGAGCTTATATCTCATACAGTTTTAGTACTAGAAGCTTCAAATTGGATGTTAAGTTACTGGGTACCTCCTCTATCGATTCCCCAAAAATTATTGTTACGCACCAAAAGAAGCATAAGTTACAAGCAAAATATCCTGTCTACGCCCACTGGGGTCGTGGCAAATCAAAACAAAACAAGTAAGAACGTTGCTGTCGGACGCAACCGACAGCGAAATACTATTTCACGTCCCAGCAGCCCACATGGGCCTCTATCACATTATTTTTTTTTAAATTTAACCTTAAATCTCCACTGTCGCCGCTCAAATTAGCTGCAGATTAAAACTTTTCATTGGAGGTGGCCAGACAGTTTCAATTAGGATCGAACCCTTACCTTAGCAAAAACACGCACCTAAATCGAGAGAGATGGCATCTCTCAAAATGAGAAAGGTGGCAACTCTGAAAATGTGATTTTAGTTCGTTGGCGAGCGGAGAGGTGTGGGCTCGAACCCCGGTGCGGTCATGTTGATATTTTTGTTATATTTTCTTTATTTAGTTATTTTGTATTAATAAAATATTCTTTTCAAACATATACTATATATAATTTAACAAGTCAAAAGACAAGGTCAAAGGTCACATAGTCATTATTTGGCGCGTTATTGGCTCAGAAGCTGCAGATGTTTCAGTTTTGATTTGCCACGCCCCCAGCGGCCGTAGACAAATAATTTTTGGCATGTGCATAGAGTGGGCGGTCAGGAATATAACTGTTAAGTTTGGATGCTTACATTCGAAAAATGCGAAAATTACAGGGTATTTTTCTGTATGTCACGCCCCTTTTGGGGCGTAACAATAATTTTTGGGGAATCGATAGAGGAGGCCCCCAGTAACTTAACATTCAATTTTGAAGCTTCTAGCACTAAAACTGAGAGAGATATAAGCTGATATTAGTTGCCACGCCCCCTGAGGGCGTAGATATATCCGTCATAGCTTTTCGATTGTGGGATGTTAACCCGAGTATATACACCAAGTCTCAAGTCTCTAGCATCAATGGTGCTCAAAATATAACGAAACTAGTAAAATCACTATATCTCCAGATCCGATTTGCCACGCCCCTAGTAGGCGTGGCCATACAATTTTGTGGGCGATCCTTATAGGAGCATAACAGTAACCCACGTGCCAAATTTGGACGTTCTAGCTTTAAAACTGATGAAGATACAGATTGACCCGATTTGCCACGCCCCCAATGGGCGTAGATATATCCGCCATAGGTTTTTGATTTTGGGATGTCGACATGAGTGTTCAGTTAAAATCTCAACTCTCTAGCCTTTCTAGAAGTAGTGTTTCTGAGATACAGGAAAATGCATTTTCCGATTTGCCACGCCCCTAGTGGGCGTATCGGGAAAATCTTAACACTTTATCAGACTAGGGTATACACGAGTATATATTTTAAATTTCAAGTCTCTAGCTTCAATAGCGTGGAAATGGTTTGCGTTCATACGGACAGACTGACAGACGGACGGACAGCATGACGGACATTGCACAAACCCAATATACTATATCACTACGTGAAATAGTATAAAAATCTGCAGCTTCAGAGCCAATATCTCGCAACATAATGACTTGGTGACCTTGACCTTCTCTATTAATTTGGAAAATATGATATATGTATTCCAAATATTTTAGTAACAAAATAAATAAATAAAAAATATATCGACATGACAGCGCCGGGGTTCGAACCCTCAACTCTATACTCGCCAAAGGGCATCTGTCACATTTTTAAATTGCTTTGGTATGGTTCTACGCTAAGATCCAAACTGAAACTTCGATGGTCACCTCCCATAAAAATTTGTATTTGCTTATTTGCGCGGCGACCTTGAGGATTTAAAATTAATTAAAAAATATAATGTGCCAGATGTCCCAATGGGGTGATGGGACATGAATTCTTTAACCATAAAGTCACATTTCGCTGTCGGTTGAGTCCGTATGCAACATTCTTCCTTTTTTTGCAATTCAAAATTAAATTAATCTAATTCAATTGATAATTTAAAGTTATATCTGCTTTTAGATATATTAGTAGCAATGTTTTGTATTTACTAATGATTACTCACCTTAATACGCTTTGCCCATTCACTGTCACTAATTGCAATTATATCCAGACAATAATCGCACACTTTTCTAATTTCCTCGTTCTTATCATGCATAAGATCAATAAGATAGGCAGGCGACTCAGTTTCTTTAATCATATACTCCCGTGTGCTTTCGTGTCGCAAAATCTGCTCAAACACATAAATAATTTGTAGTACAATCTCATCATCCTCTTGCTTAGCCTTTAATAACTCAATCAGTGAAATCACGACCTTGGCCCGGCAGAGAAGAAGCGCACAAAGCTCATCGCATGCACATGTTCCCAGATAAGTTATAGTATCAAGAACAATATCGTCAAGTCTTGCGCAGGGTACTAGCACTTTTCGTATCCAAGATACTAGTTGAAAGTTCTGCAATATTTGTGAATAATCTAAATCAGTTAGTGCTAGGTTTCCCAATAAACCTAAGCACTCTACAATAAAAGATTCATCTTCACAGATAGTCAGTATACGTGCAAGATCCCCTACATAGTTTATGTATTGTAGTTGCAGCGATTCATGCTGAGAAAGACTTCGTAGGAGTTTCATTAAGAGCGCATCCTGATACTTGAAAGCACGATCCATAAGACTGTGCAAACGTTGACCTTCCACCATAATTTGTGCATTACGTCGGTTTAATGACAAATTTATACAAAGGGCAATAAGATCCAGATCAACTTTTACGTTAAGATTTAATATTATAGCATCTGTAGCCATTTGTACACACTCCGTGTGAATAAACGTAGACTTGACTTTATCGTCGAGGCTCATATGATAGAGTATCTTAACGGCAATCCCGTGATGATTCTCGTCGTTGATAAACATAACCAGCATATGCAGATAACCAGCTGCTACCATTTTACGACGCAGAGTCGCATCAAACGATAAATTAAACACTAGCTTGAGTGTAACTTGCACCAAATCTGTATGTGGATTTTGAAATAGCCTTGGTAGTTTTGGGACAATGTTTAAGACGCACATTTCATCCTTGTTTTCTCCAACAATTGACAGTTTTTTAAGAAATGTGCTTATCAACATAAGTAGATCTATGTTCTGACGGTCAAGTGCTTTGACGAGCATCCTAACAATATTCTTTCGTCTCATTTTTTCCTCTAGCTTTACATTCTCGGCCATGTTAAGCAACAAATAAAACGCAACACGAAGTAATTGTTCCTGTTTCTTGGCAAATATTTTAAGTTGTTTGTTAAGCCGCTCAATTTCCTCTTTTTTAATTTTTGGGTCGTTTTGATCTAATGAGTCGATGCTTTGCGCTTTCATCTCAATCGGATAAATAATTTCTAATGCATTTGCATTAGAGTATGTATTAACTCCAGAAGACAGCGACTCATGATAGCTGCTGTTTAGGATTTGATTTCTCACAAGCGACGAGGACATTGTTCCATGAAAACTGGTCCAATTGCCCGACTTTGGCCGCTGCTTCAACTCTGGTATTCGGCGACGTGGAGGCTCCATCTGAAAATAACAGCCATTATTGTTTATTTTTTATACCCCGAACCCATATGGGAAATTAGGATGTTCTATACCCTGAACCCATTTAAATGGAAAATCAGGGTATAATGGTTTTGTTGACATGTATGTAACAGGAAGGAGGCGTATAAGTATATATATATATTCTTAATCAGGGAGACAAGTCGAGTCGATTTAGCCCTGTCCGTCTGTCTGTCCGTATGTATGATCGCGTGGATCTCAGAACCTACAAGAGCTAGAGACTTTAAATTTTTGTTGTAGGTCCCTGTATATGGAGCGCATGTCGATTTTGTTTCAGAAAATCGATAACTGTTTTCCTGTTAAAGGTGCGGAAAACAGAAATTCAGCTATAAAACTCTTTTTAACAATTCTCTCTAGCTAAAACCTTTAAATTTTGCTTTTAGTGGTAAGTGAGCCTTACACAATTTCAGTTTTTGTTAAATTCTAGATGCCACTCCCCTTTCGCCTCAAATTTGTAAAACACGTATTTCACTGTGCTTTGGCAAATACACACATATGAATGACATGACAACGCCCCTCAAGTTTGTCTGCAAAAAAAGTTATTAAACATTTAATTTGCCATAACATTGGCAAACATATATGTAGCAGCCCAAGCGCAGTTGACGCAGCGACTTGCGCTTGTGTATGCGTGCGCCTGTATGTTTGTGTGTACGGATACGCCGAGACATCTAAAACATTTTTCTGCCTGAATCTTCATTTCAAGTTTAAGATATCTAGGTTTTGCGGTTGGCGAGATAACCGCGTTAATACGAACGGACTTTTTATAGTCTGCCACGCCTCCTTCTGCCTGTTATATATCTTTTAACATAACCGACTTTCCATGGGTTCAGGGTACATTAAAAAGTTACGGTGACTACAAAAGCGCGTCTAACTCTTTCAGACAAAGAACTCTCTCTTGAATAACATTACCCCGCTCAGAAAAGTTAATTAAAAGAGTCCATCTACAAACAAGTAAGAAAACTATAGTCGGGGGCCCCGACTAGGAGATACCCTAAACCTCGCGCTATCAGCGTTTTTTAAAATACTGCATAATTAGCATTTCGTATAAACGCACAGAAAACTAAATTTAATTCATTTTCAATTGTTTTGCCAATAGCGCCATCTATGGTTCGATAGAATAGCGCCATCCATGTTTCGATTTATTGAACAGCTGATAATTAGCAAACCATAGCGCCATCTATTGGAATTATAAAACTTGCGGGTCTTAAAATTTACTAGATGCACGCAGCTCAATGTGTATGTGTGAATGTGTGCACATGTATAGGAAAACAATTTGCTTTTGCGCTGCTGGTCACGTGTTTGGCCGATTGGCTAAACGTTTTGTTAAATAACTTCTGCGCGAATTAATGGATTTAAATGAAATTTTCAGCTTATGTTCAACATATTTTATTAAATTTTTTCCAATTTCAATTCATTTAATGGCTTTGAGGGCAACTAACCTCAATTTAAATATTTGGGAAAATTTGGAGCCGGTATCCAACCAAAAATCAAAATTACATAAAATGAATATAAAACTTATAAAAAAATTTAGAGGACGTGGGAGACATAATTTAATAACTTCATTTTGATAACGTTTTTAATCGATAACATTAAAACGATAGTTGTTATCGTTTTTTTAAACAAACTGATCTGCGCACTCTATACAGGGATCTACATAAAAAATTTAAAGTCTCTAGCTCATAGGTTCTGAGAACGACGCGTTCATACATACGGACAGACAGACGGACAGACGGACAGAGCTAAATCGACTAGGCTTGTCTCCCTGATCAAGAATATATATACTTTATAGGATCTGCCACGCCTCCTTCTGCCTGTTACATACATTTCAACAAAAACATTATACCCTGATTTCCCATTTTCAATGGGTTCAGGGTATAAAAAGTTATCAAGCATTTAATGTCATATAATATTGGCATATTGTAGCGCGATCCCAGTTGTAATTCTCCTAAACATACATAATAGTTACGGATAATGTTCGGAAAAGCGGTTCTTCGCAGAGTTCAGAGGATCACCTAGTCGAACAGTCTCGAGTACAGCACTCTTGTGTTATTTTAACACTTTTATACTTTTTCTCGAAGTGATATAAGTATATTGGTTTTGTACAATGCCCGTCATGCTGTCCATCCGTCTTTCCGTATGAACGCAAACCATTTCGCTATTAAAGCTAGAGAGTTGAGATTTGGAATGTGTACACTAACGTCGATATCCCAAGATCAACAAGTAAGAACGTTGCAGTCGGACGTAAACGACAGCGAAATACTTTTTCACGACCCAGCACCCCATAGGGGCATTTATCACGTATTTTTTTAAAATTAACCTTAAGTCCCCACAGTCGCCGCTCAAATTAGCTCCCGATTAAAAATTTTCATTGGATGTGGCCCGACAGTTTCAATTTGGATCGTAGCTTAGAAACCTTACCTTAGAAAAAACACGCACCTAAATTGAGAGATATGGCATCTCTCAACATGAGAGAGGTGGCTACTCTGACAATGAGATAGAAGTTCGTTGGCGAGCGTAGAGGACTGGGCTCGAACCCCGGTGCGGTCATCTTGATATTTTTGTTATTTTTGTTTTATATAGTTATTTTGTGTTTGTATTCTTTTCAATATATCTAAAATTTGGCAAATGAAAGGTCAAAGGTTAGAGTGCCATTGTGTGTCGAATTTTTGCTCAGAAGCTGCAAATTTTTCAGATTTTATTTGCCACGCCCCCAGTGGCTGTAGATTTATAATTTTTGGAATAAGCATAGAGTGGGTGTTCAGAAATATAACTGTAAAGTTTGGATGCTTACATTAAAAAGATTCGAAACGTACAGGGTATTTTTCTATAAGTCACGCCCCTTTTGAGACGTAACAATAATTTTTGGGGAATCGGTAGAGGCCCCCGGCAACTTAGCATCCAATTTTGAAGCTTCTAGCACTAAAACTGAGAGAGATATAAGCTGATATTAGTTGCCATGCCCTCTGTGGGCGTATATATATCTGCCATAGCTTTTCGATTGTGGGATGTTAACCCGGGTATATATACCAAGTCTCAAGTCTCCAGCATCGAAAGCGCTCAATGTATAACAGAATTGGTAAAATCACCATATATTCAGATCCGATTTGCCACGCCCCTAGTGGGCGAAGCCATACAATTTTGTGGGCGATCTTTATAAGATCGCAACAGTAACCTACGTGCCAAATTTGGGCGTTCTAGCTTAAAAAAGTGTAGAAGATACAGTTTGACCCGATTAGCCACGCCCGCACAAGATATATCCGCCATAGCTTTTGATTTTGGAATGTAGACGTGAGTGTTCAGTTAATATCTAGCCCTTATAGAAGTAGTGTTTCTGAGGTACAGGAAAATGCATTTTCCGATTTTCCACAGTAGGCGTATCGGGAATATCTTGACACTTTATCTGACGAGGGTATACACGAGCATATATTTTAAATTTCAAGTCTCTAGCTTCAATAGCGTGGAAATGGATTGCGTTCATACGGACAGACTGACAGACGGACAGCACGACGGACATTGCACAAAACCAATATACTTTGACACTTCGTGAAAAAGTATAATTGCAATTAAAACTTTAATAACTGTTTTTTTTTCACTGTGAAAAATATTTTCATACAGTGGATAACATTAATATTCGGTTTTGCAACTTTGAACGTCTGTAAAATTTATAAAGTTGATGAAAATTAAAAATTCAAAATCGTAAATTATAGTTTAATTCATTGGCTTTTCATAAATGTTTATACATATAGATTTTATAAAACATAATAATGTTTAATAACTTTTTTTGTAGACCAATTATTTCGATCAAACTTGTTGGGCATAATCATTTCATCCAAATGTATGTATGGGCCAAAGCACAAGTCTCTAGTATTTGAAATACGTGACTTACAAATTGGAGGCCAAGGGGGCGTGACATCCAAAATTTAACAAACCCCGAAATTGCGTAAGGCCCAAATAACACTAAATGCAAAATTTGAAAACTCTAGCTAGAAAGATGGATTAGATAGAATTTTATAGCTGAATTTAGATTTTCGTTTTTAATCGATAATAATAAAACGATAACATCTATCGAATTTCTGAAACAAACTTGATATGCGCGCCCTATACAGGGACCTACAACAAAAATTTGAAGTCTCTAGCTCTTGTAGGTTCTGAGATCCATGCGTTCATACATACGGACAAGGCTAATTCGACTCGGGTTGTCTCCCTGATCAAGAATATATATACTTTATGGGGTCTGCCACGCATCCTTGTTACATACATTTCAACAAAAACATTATACCCTGATTTCCCACTTTCAATGGGTTAGGGGTATAAAAATAATTTGAGACTCTAGCTGCAAAGATTTATTAGGTAATTTTATAACTGAATATCAACTTCGATTTTAATCGATAACATTAAAGCGAAATTGTTAACAAAGTTAACTTGTGCGTGCTATACGCGAACCACAAAATCGAGTCTCTAGCTCTTATAGATTCTGAGATCGACGCATTTATGCGTACGGATAGACGACATTTCAGATAGACAGCTCTTCGCCTTGATCAAAAATATATACACTTTATGGGGTCTACCACGCCTTTTCCTGTTACATACATTTTAACAAATCGGCTCAGAATATAATAATAAATCATATGATTTTTTGACATATATTTTGAGAGAAACGGCTCTTAACAATTATTTGTATTATTATCACAATAACAGCATAATTTAGATTTAGCACTTAAACCTAATATAAAGATTTAACTTACGTCTTTTGGTTTTTCTTCTTTCATGATATCCAAAAAGTCGTCGGTACTATGTGTAAACTTATCATTACCAGCCGGTAGAGTATTGGAGCTGCTGGGCTGCTTACGTACATCCAGCTCATTACGCATAGTTTCGTAACGACGCAATTCGAAAGCGATGACATCCATACATAAAGATCCTATCTGTTATACAATTACACATATAAAAATCGTAAGAACTGCATTTACTTACCTTGTACTGCACAATGAGAGGATGAAATTTAGTGTAAGTTGAGAAACAAAAGAAAATATAAATTATGTTTGTGGACAAATCTAAGCTTTTACGCCAATCTTCACGGAGCACGCGAGCTAAAGCACTGAGGCATGCTTCTGCAAGAACGTATAAGTTAAAAGTCTGGTAACTTTACTTGTGCAGCAATCTAAGTTACCATTTTTTTCTAACTCTTCCAGATTATCGGGATTACGAGCGATCTGCAGTATCATAGCAGAACCACGTACTCGCTCGCTCAACTCTTCGTAGAGCAACTCCACATACTCGTCAATGTTGTTAATGGTTGCATCCCCTGTTGATATGGCTCTTGATGTGCTACCGGTAGAGCCCAATCCTATAGTGTTACTTGATATGACCAACCCATTATTATAGGGTCGCACTGAAGGCCGCATAAATGATGAATGCGGATTATCTGCATTTCAAACTTATATTTAGTAATCAACACATTTTTGGCGAAAATAGAGCAACTAACCAATGATAGCATTATCTTTACGGTTTTTTAGGTAAAATATAACTTGCTCCACTTCATTTAGTTGTGACTTATGTATAAGTTCACATTTATCTACCACTTCCCGAGCCAGCGCAATGGGATCCGATTTGATATTCAGTGAACGCAGCCGTATGATTTTTTGACAATGCTTTATTACCACAGAATCAATGTATTATAATCCGAGTGAGGAAAAATAGGTTTGAAGTTAAATATATTGAATTTTTTTATATTTGCAATTGATTAAATGCAAACTTATTTTATAATTTGCAATTGCGGTTTAAACCGGTTAAATAAAGTATAAAAGAAGTAAGACAAGTATATTTTAATATAAATTTTAAACTCTTAAGGTAACCGCTCAAATTAGCTTCCGATAAAAATTTTAAATCGGTATCCAAAGGTGGCCATCGAAATTTTAAAGGGAATTTTAGTTTGGAGCCTTAGCAAAGACACGCACCGCCAAGCATTGCAAAAATAAGAAAAGATGCCCTTTGGCGAGTATAGAGGTGTGGGCTTGAATCCCGGCGTTGTCATGTCGATATTTCTTTTATTTATTTATTTTGTGTTACTAATATATTATTTTAAATACATATTTAAAGTTTGACTAGTCAATAGAAGGTCAAAGATCAGACAGTCATTAGTCAAGGGGCACAACAATGATTTTTGGGGAGTCAATAGAGGAGGCCATCACTAACTTAACATCCCACTTTGAAGCTTCTAACATATAGCTGTAGGAGAAACTTCATCTGACGAAGGTATACACGAGTATTATTCCGAATTTCAAGTTCCGTGCTTCAATAGCGTAGAAGTGGTTTGCGTTCATACGGACAGACGGATAGGCAGACGGACATTGCACAAAACCAATATACTATTTTCCTTCGTGAATAGGTATAAAAATCAGGCTAAGCTTAACACAAGAAAAAAAAAACGAAATATATTAGTTTAGTGGTTCGAACCTTTTTCTCCTCAATCATGGGATTGTTGGGCTCACCAAACACTGTGGCCTCTAGCTGATAGTTAACTATTAGTGCCTTGTCTGTGGGATGCGGTTCAATACAGCCACCTTTCCAGCGTCTGTAACAAATTAACAAGCATTCATAATTTAGTTTTCCAGCTTTTCACTGGCATGTTGGTATATATATATGTAACAAAGAGAAAGCGTAGAACGCACCATAAAGATTTTTTTTGTTAATTCAATTTGTTTGCTGCTTTGTTGTCAGAGCGCATTTATCACTTAATTTACTTTAACTGATTTTGAGCAGGTAGGCCTGTATGAAACATAAGCATCCAACGGTATTCCAACCGGGGCTCTAACAGTTTCGAGGCCGCCTGCTTTCTTACTGGGCCACACCCGCCCCTCCATAAAGAGTAAATTTGTAATCAGGAGAAACTACTACTGGGCTAAAAAGGTTTATTTTTTCAATTATAACCGCATTGTAAAACATGTTATTGGTGCAACCGATGGGATACGCGTGGTGAACAAAAAACATAAAATCAATTTGACTTGATTGGTTAAATTGATCATCACCCAAGAAAAGACATTGAAAACAAGTAAGAAAGCTATAGTCGGGCGTCCCGACTAGGAGATCCCCTGAGCCCCGTGCGATCTACGTTTTTTATAACACTGCATAATTTGCATTTAGTATAAACGCACACAAAATTCAATTCAATTTTATACTTTTAGCCAATAACGCCCTCTATGTTTCAATTCGATAGAGAAGCTAATAATTCGCAAATCATAGCGACACCTATTAGACATATGGCCTTTAAAATTTGCGTTTCTTGGAATTTGCTAGTGTGTGAGTATGTGTGCACACGTATAGAAAAAATGTATGTCTCCCTGATCAAGAATATATATACATATTTTATAGGGTCTGCCACGCCTCCTTCTGCCTATTGCATACATTTTTACAAAACCTGATTTCCCATTTTCAAAACTAAAAAAGTGTTGAGACCTAGCTCAAAAAAGCACTTTAGTACATCCGTACTAGATAGATTTTATAAATTAAGTTTGATTTTGCTTTTAATTGACTACATTCAGAGTTATGGAATACGGCTTGTAAGAATCTTAAATTTCAAGTCTGTAGCTGTTGTTTATGTTCTGAGATTGACACGTTCAAACCATACGAACATACAAAATAGGTAAAACCGACTCAGCTCGTGGCTCTCATAAAGAATATTTGGCCTGATTTCCCTCTTCCAATGTGTTCAAGGTATAACAAGTAAGAAAAATCTAGTAGAGATCGCTCGACTAGGGTATACCCCGAACCCTGCGAAGAACCGCTATTCCAAGCGTTCTTCGTTTCTTTTATATACACATGCATATGTACGTTCATTACAAGCAAAACATACACACACATACACAGGCGCGAGCACACACAAACGCAAGTCGGTGCGTCAGCTGTTTGGCTGCTTTGCATGGCAATGTTATGGGAAATTAAATGTTTAACAACTTTTTTTCTAGAGCAACGATTTTGATCAAACTTATTGGGCGTGATCATGTCATCCATATGTATGTATGTGCCAAAGCTTAAGTCTCTAGTATTTGATATACGGGAGTTACAAATTTGAGGCGAAGGGGGCGTGGCACCCCGCATTTCGTGTTTGTTTCAGAAATTCGATAACTGTTATCGTTTGATTGTTATCGATAAAAGGCGAAAATCTAAATTCAGCTATAATATTCTATCTAATTCATCTTTCTATCAAGAGCCTTCAAATTTTGCATTAAATCTTATTTGGGTCTTACGCAATTTCGGTTTTGGTTAAATTTTGGGTGCCACGCCCCTTTGTCTCTAATTTGTAACTCCCGTATATCACATAATAGAGACTTGTGCTTTGGCACATACATACATATGGATGACATGATCACGCCCAACAAGTTTGTTCAAAATTTTTGCCCTAGAAAAAGTTATTAAGCATACAATTTCCCATAGCATTGGCATGCAAACAGTGTTGCCGAAACTTTTTCAGCAAAAGTAGCTAACGCGAGGTCTAAAAGTAGCTAAAATTAGCTAACTTTCTTTAAAAATAGCTGAAAAAATAGCTAAAATGAAAACACCTATATAACCACATTAAAAATATCAAGTAAAAATAAAATTAACATTAAAATACTACAAACAGTATTAGAAATGAAAATTTACTAATTTTGTCCGTCGTAATTTAAGATCAGCCGTCTCCAGTTCAGGACAAAGCTTGCGAACGCACAACTGTGACAAATGGTCAACTTGTGAAGTAGCAGTGTGCTCTGCAACAAAGAGGCAAACAAAGAGGTAACGCAATCTCCTGCTCAATGGTTTTGGGTACTGGTTCCATCACGAAGGAAATATTGTTTTTCTGTCCAAAATATGCAACCAACTCCAATATTTGTTCACTTTTCTTTCAGTTAATTTTAGTTTTTAAAAATAGCTAGATTTGTAGCTAATAGCTGTTTTAAAATTTTTGTAGAAATCGGCCTTAAAAAGTGGCCAAATCTAGCTACAAAGTAGCTGATTCGGCAAAACTGCATGCAAATAGCAGCCAAAGAACAACTGACGCACCGACTTGCTCTGGCGTATGCGAGTGCCTGTGTGTGTGTATTGCTTGTAATGTATGCATGCTCGGAATTGCGGTTCTTCGCAGTGTTCAGGGTATCCCCTAGTCGAGCGGTCTCGACTAAAGTTTTCTTACTTGTCATTATTCAAATTTCCCTAAATATTTAAATTTAGATTAGTTGCACTCAAAGCCAATAAATGAATGGGTTTGCATTTTAAAAAATTGGAAAAATGTAATAAAATATGTTGATCATAAACTGAAAATTTAATTCCAATCCATTAATTCGCGCAGAAGTTATTAAGCAAAACATTTGGCCAATCGGCCAAACACGTGTCCAGCAGCGCAAAGCAAACAGTCTTCAAACAGTACATTTGCACACTTTCACACACGCACACATACACATTGAACTGCGAGCATCTAGCAAATTCTAAGAAGCGCAAGTTTTAGTGTACATATTTCTAGTAGATAGCGCTATGACTTTCGAATTATCAGCTGTTCAATTGAATCGAAACATGGATGGCTCTATTGGCTAACCAATTGAAAATGAATTGAATTTAATTTTCTGTGCATTTATACTAAATGCTAATTATGCAATACTTTAAAAAACGCAGATAGCACGGGGCTCAGGGTATCAATAGTCAGGACGCCCAATAAGAGTTTTCTTACTTATTTTGTTTAAAGCGTTTAAAAAGAGTCAATTTAAAGTAATAAATTTTCCATACAAAATATTTTATTTCGCTTAACACGAGTTGTCCAGGAACCTATATATCGTGTTAGTCGAGGGATAGGTGTACATGAATATTTGTTGGAGAACACAAAAAAGGTGAATTGGAGTTTTGCTCAGTCATGTCGAGGTCCCTAAATATTACTGTTTACCTAGAAATGTGAAGTCTACCATATCTGCAAACGCTGAGCCTCGCAAACGTACCAAGACCTAAAGCCTAACAGTTTTATAATACTGCAGTTATGTAATTATAAGTATGTACACATATACGGTTCCATGTTGCTGTAAAAAATAGCGTTTCCAAAAACAAAGTACTGCATTCAAAACAATATATCGCAAACCCGAAAGTACTCTCGTCCCTTGACATCGTACATCGTACAAAGAAAGATAAGAAGAAATTAACTTAACATACATATGTACATACATTTGCGTACGTTATGGTAAAACCAATAATTTATTAATAAGAACAAGGTTTATTATATCTATGAAAAGACTATAATAATGATGTCTAATGAAATGTATATTAAATACGAAAACTGGTTATTTGTGTCGTAATTTATTAATATTGTTTGTCAGAATGAAATGAAATTTGAATAAAGCATATGTATACATATGGGAAAATCGATATTTTTATACCTTGAACCCATTGAAAATGGGAAATCAGGGTATAATGTTTTTGTTGTAATGTATGTAACAGGCAGAAACGCCTCCTTCTGCCGTGCCTTCTGCAAACCCCATAAAGTATATATATTCTTGATCAGGGAAACAAGCCGAGTCGATTTAGCCCTGTCCGTCTGTCTGTCTGTCCGACCGTCCGTCTGTCCGAACTTACAATATCTAGAGACTTCAAATTTTTTTGTAGGTCCCTGTATAGGGCGCGCATATGAGTTTGTTTCAGAAATTCGATAAATGTTATCGTTTTACTGTTATCGATTAAAAACGAAAATCTAAATTCTATCTAATCCATCTTTCTAGCTAGAGTCTTCAAATTTTGCATTTGGTGTTATGTAAGCCTTAATCAATTTCGGTTTTCGTTAAATTTTGGATGCCACGCCCTTTTCGCCTCAAATTTTTAACTCCCGTATATCAAATACTAGAGACTTGTGCTTTTGCACATACATACATATGGATGACATGATCACGCCCAACAAGTTTGATCAAAATCGTCTACAAAAAAGTTATTAAACATTTAATTTCCCATAATATTGTCATGCAAATAGCAGCCAAAGAACAGCTGACGCATCGACTTGCACTGGTGTGTGCGTGTGCCTGTGTGTGTGTGTATTGCTTTTAATGTATGCATGCTCGAAATAGCGGTTCTTCACAGGGTTCAGGGTATCCCCTAGTCGAGCGGTCTCGACTACAGTTTTATTACTTGTTTTTTATTGAAATCTTATTATATACCCTGAACCCATTGAAAATGGGAATTCAGGGTATAATGTTTTTGTTGAAATGTATGTAACAGGGAGAAGAAGGCGTGGCAGACCCCATAAAGTATATATATTCTTGATCAGGGAGACAAGCCGAGTCGATTTAGCCCTGTCCGTCTGTCCGTCCGTCCGTCTGTCCGTCCGTCTGTCCGTATGTATGAACGCGTCGTTCTCAGAACCTACAAGAGCTAGAGACTTGAAATTTTTTATGTAGGTTCCTGTATAGCACGAAAAGATCGAGTTTGTTAAAAAAAATCGATAACTGTCTTAATTTTAATTTTATCGATTAAAAACGAAATCGATGCTCAGTTAAATAATTCTATATAATTAATCTTCATAGCTACAGTGTCCAAATTTTGCATTTAGTGTTATGTGAGCCTTATACAATTTCGGTTTTTGTTAAATTTTGGATGCCACGCCCCCTTCACCTCAAATTTGTAAGTCCCGTATTTCAGAGACTTGTGCTTTGGCACATACATACATATGGACGACATGATCAAGCCCAAGTTTGATCAAAATCGTTCGTCTGGAAAAAAAGTTATTCAACATTTAATTTTCCATAGCATTGCCATGCAAATAGCAGCCAAACAACAGCTGACGCACCGACTTGCGCTTGTGTGTGTGTATGTTTTGCTTGTAATGAACGTAAATATGCATGTATATATAAAAGAAACGAAGAATGCTTGGAATAGCGCTTCTTCGCAAGGTTCAGGGTATACCCTAGTCGAGCGGTCTCGACTAGAGTTTTCTTACTTGTTTTTTTATTACTTTTATTCTACTTGGTATGTTACGAGGTACATTTTTATTAAAATTGTAATTTAAATAATGCCTTCCTCGCTCTGTTACAGTCAATATAGTGCAAAGCAGAATTAGAAAGCACATTGATGTAAACAATTTCATAACATTCTACAATATGTCATTTTCGTTTTTGTTGTTTATTAAATTTATTGTGAAACAATTGAAAATTTCAGAATAAGACTTTTATTTTTGCATATAGTCAAAAAGTGTGTTTTGTCAGTGTAAAATTTTTCTTGACAAACTGAATCATAAAACAATTACTACTTTTTTATCTATAGGCAATAATTTGAAATATCAATTATTAATGTTTTTGTTTATGCATTTATCCATAGCCAATGATTTAAAATATTATTAGTGTCTTTAAATTTCATGATTGTTGTGTGTGTATTTGTTCTATTTGCTAGAAGTCATCGATAACACTTGTCTCTTTGAAAGATCATGCCACCATATTGCAATTTTTTTTTTATTTAAATAGCAGTCTAGTTCGTTTAAATCGCGCACTAAGATTAAATGAACTACAGTCAAATTGAATAATTAAATACAGAATACACTTATATTTCCGGTGGTACAAATCTTTTACTACACCCACTTTTTAATAAACTTTGCATCATCATTTGTCTGCATTGCTTTCGCTTTCAAAAAAACTTTACAATACTCGAAAGAAAACACGGGAACACGGGAAGAACTACTGGGTGGTTTTTCTGGCGAAATAAACGAAATTGACGTAGTTTGAATTTTTCGAAAAACGGTAGGGACTCGAAAGTCACCGGCAATAGCGTTTATTATATAATAAATATAATGAATAATAATAATAAGCAGTACAAGTCCCGATGTTACTTGAAAAAGAAAACCAAAAAACAACTGCATCCGTCTTCTCGACACGAATTATGACAATAACGTGGAATGCCACGATATACATCGGTTGATTTAAAAACGATGTATTATCGATATATTAAACTTTGATAATATAAAGTGCTTTTGTATGTGTTGTATCAGCAACCGTATAACCAGTGTTGCCAATTTGGATAATTTCCCGTCAGATCTGACGTTTGAAAAATCCTGAATGCGGGAATATATGCGATCTGGCGATTGGCGGGAACGTTTAGCTATTTTTAATTCTTGAACAGCGTGGCAAATTATATAAAATTTGATGTGAAATGTATATGAAAAGACACGTCTGGCGGGTAGACAAAAATTAATGGGAGCCTTAGCAAAAATTAATTTTCACCTGTCGATATAAAAAATTTTCCAAAATCGACTTTCTATATATCTGGTTTTTTCACTTATCATTGATCTGCGTGTGTGGAAGCCCTAGAGAGTTGGCAACACTGCGTAAAACTACTAATCATACAAAACCTAGACGTGACAGCACGTACAAGCGTTATACCCGCTACAAACTTTGCCTATGCGCATTCACACCAGCCAAGTACACTTGCGCCGACTTGTTGAGCTGTGTGTGCTCGGTCGTAATAGTCAGCTTATTTATGTAGCGCTTTTATCAACTGTGCTACAATGAAGTTATTAAACATTTAATTTCCCATAACATTGGCATACATATAGCACCTTGAGCTTGAGCGTGCATACGCCTCTGAGAGCACGTGTTGCTTGTTATATAAATATATATGTACATACATATGTATGTATATAAAAGAAATGGAAAATGTTATGATTAACGGTTCTTCACACGGTTCAGGGTATCCCCTTGGTGAGCGTTCTCCACTATAGTTTTCTTACTTGTCTAAAATAATGGTATAATTGTTTTGTTAAAAAAAAAGACAGAAGGAGGAGGATCAGGGAGACCATCCGATTTAACCATGCCCGTCCGTTCGTCCTTCCGCACCACGAAAAGATCCAGTTTGTTTTGTAAAAAATCGATAAGTGTTATCGACTAAAAACAAAAATCGAAATTATGTTATAAAATTCTTCCTAATTCATCTTTATAGCTAGAGTCTTCAAGAGTCTTGCCCTAAATTTGCAAATCACGTACATATTTTTATAATATATACATATGAATGACATAATAACGCTCTGAAAGTTTGATCAAAAACGTTAGTCTACGGAAAAAGTTAGCAAGCATTTAATGCACTGAAAAAAGTTTACTATAATGAATCATACACGATACTAAAACGAGGCATTTTAATATTTGTCCCAGCACTGTGTTACTCAATCGTGTCCCAAGACTGGTGCTGAATAGCAGTTTCATTGTTCCGTAGTGTAAAGATTCTATGAACACTTTTTTTCTCAAGACTTGGTCGACCTTTGCAACTCCGATAAGGATGAGAGTTTTAAGCTACTGCTGTCTCAACTGCTGGCCATTGAAACGAATAAACTTAAATGATTGGAAAACAACTAAGAAAACTCTAGCCGAGACCGCTCGACTAGGGTATACCCTGAATCCTGCGAAGAAAAGTTATTCCGTGCATTTTTCGTTTCTTTTATATGTATATGTATATGTACGTACTGTACAACCAACACACTCACACACACACCTACATGCGCACGCATACACAAGCGCAAGTCGCTGCGTCAGCTGTTCTTCGGCTGTTATTTGCATGCCAATGTTATGGGAAATTAAATGTTTAATAACTTTTTATCTAGAGCCACGATGATCAAACTAGTTGAGCGTGATCATGTCATCCATATGTATGTATGTGCCAAAGCACAAGTCTCCAGTATTTGATATACAAGACTTACAAATGTGAGGCGAAAGGCGTGGCACCCAAAATTTCACAAAAACCGAAATAGCGTAAGGTTCACATAACACTTGTTGCAAAAGTTGAAGACTCTAGCTAGAAAGATGAATTAGATAGAATTTTATAGCTGAATTTAGATTTTCGTTTTTAATCGATAACAATAAAACGATAACAGTTATCGAATTTCTGAAACAAACTCGGTATGCGTGCCCTATAAAGTTATTGTAAGTTCTGAGATCGACGCGTTCATACATACGGACAGACAGACGGACAGGGCTAAATCGACTTTACTTTATGGTCAGCCACGCCTCCTTCTGCCTGTTTCATACATTTCAACAAAAACATTATACCCTGATTTCCCATTTTCCATGGGTTCAGGGTATAACAAGTAAGGAAACTCTAGTCGGGCGTCCCGACTAGAAGATACCCTGAACCCAGTGCTATCTGCGTTATTAAAAAATACTGCGTAATTAGCATTTAGCGTTAACGCAAAGAAAATTAAATTCAATTCATTTTCAATTGTTTAGCCAATAGCGCCATCTATGTTTCGATAGCATAGCGCCATCCATGTTTCGATTATATTGAACAGCTGATAATTCGCAAATCATAGCGCCATCTATTGGAAATATGTACACTAAAACTTGCGGGTCTTAGAATTTTCTAGATGCACGCAGCTCAATGTGTATGTGTGTATGTGTGCACATGTATAGGAGGAAGACAGTTTGCTTTGCGTTGCTGGTCAAGTGTTAGGCCAATTGGCCAAATGTTTTGTTTAATAACCTCTACGCGAATTAATAAATTTGAATGAAATTTTCAGCTTATGTTCAACATATTTTTTTAAACTTTTTCCAATTTTAAGAAATGCAAACCAATTCATTTATTGGCTTTGAGTGCAACTAACCTCAATTTAAATATTTGGGGAAATTTGGAGCCGGTGTCCAAAATTGAACAAAAATCAAAATTACATACAATAAATATAAAACTAACAAAAAAATTTGGGGACTAACTTTAAAGACGTTTTTTTTTTTTTTAAACAAACTTGATCTACGCACTCTATACAGGGATCTACATAAAAAATTTCAAGTCTCTAGCTCTTATAGGTTCTGAGATCGACGCGTTCACACATACGGACGGACGGACAGACGGACAGGGCTAAATCGACTCGGCTTGTCTCCCTGATCAAGAATATATTTACTTTATAGGATCTGCCACGCCTCCTTCGGCCTACATTTCAACAAAAACATTATACCCTGATTTCCCATTTTTAATGGGCTTAGGGTATAAAAATCAAACGTTAAATTTAAGCAAACTATGTACGTACAGCTGTTTTGCCGCACGGATTAATGGAATTACATTATAAATATTTCAAAAAACGGAAAAAAAATTATTCAAATATCAAACTTGAATCAGAATATTAAAAGTTTATATAAGAGGAAGTTAAGTATTTCAGAAAATAAGTTTTTAGATTTTAAAAATCTATGTAATGAAAATACATAGTATACCACCTAAATATCATACTGAATATCTAAATCTTCAAAATTGTAAAAAAATCGTAAATTGCTTAGATGAAACCGATGAAGAAGATGAAAGCTGAAGGTGTTTGCCTCATACAATAATTTTTGATGATGCTTTAATCTCATACTGAAAAAAATGATTTATAAGAATTTTTGGCTTAAGTTAAAAAAAAAAAAAACAAAAAAAAAACAGTTTAATGTGTGTGTGTGTGTGTGTGTGTGTGTGTGTGTGTGTGTGTGTGTGTGTGTGTGTGTGTGTGTGTGTGTGTGTGTGTGTGTGTGTGTGTCTGTGTGTGTATGTATGCATGTGTGCAGTGCACACGTATAGGAAATGGGGATGCTTAGCGCTGCTGGTCACATGTGACTAAGTACAAACATGAAACTACATAAGTAATAAACATGAAGACTCTAGCTATAAAGGTGAAATAGATTGAATTTTTAATCGAGGACAATAAAATAAAAATACATAGTTATAGATTTATTTAAACAAACTCGTATTATACACGAACCCACAAGCAAATTTCGAGTGTCTAGCTCTTGTACGCTCAGAGATCGACGCGTTCAAACATAACGACAGACGGACGGATAGGGCCTGCCTGTTGCATAGTAATATTCTGCAAAATTATAATCCTTGTTTTTTCTTTCTTTAAATAAAACAAGTAAGAACGTTGCTGTCGGACGCAACCGACAGCGAAATACTATTTCACGTCCCAGCAGCCCACAGGGGCCTCTATCACATTATATTTTTTATACCCTGAACCCATTAAAAATGGGAAATCAGGGTATAATGTTTTTGTTGAAATGTATGTAACAGGCAGAAGGAGGCGTGGCAGACCCCATAAAGTATATATATTCTTGATCAGGATGACAAGCCGAGTTGATATAGCCATGTCCGTCTGTCCGTCTGTCCGTATGTATGAACGCGTCGTTCTCAGAACCTATAAGAGCTAGAGACTTGAAATTTTTTATGTAGGTTCCTGTATAGCACGAAAAGATCGAGTTTGTTAAAAAAAATCGATAACTGTCTTAATTTTAATGTTATCGATTAAACACGAAATCGATGCTCAGTTATATAATTCTATATAATTAATCTTTATAGCTAGAGTCTCTAAATTTTGCATTTATGGCCATCTAAGCCTAACACAATTTCGATTTTTGCTAAATTTTTAGTGCCACGCCCTTTTCGCCTCAAATTTTTAACTCCCGTATATCAAATACTAGAAACTTGTGCTTTGGCACATACACACATATGAATGACATGATCACGCCCCACAAGTTTGATCAAAATCGTTCGTCTAGAAAAAAAGTTATTAAACATTTAATTTCCCATAACATTGCCATGCAAAGCAGCCAAACAGCAGCTGACGCACCGGCTTGCGCTTGTGTGTACGTGCGCCTGTGTATGTGTGTGTGTATGTTTTGCTTGTAATGAACGTACATATGCATGTATATATAAAAGAAACGAAGAATGCTTGGAATAGCGGTTCCTCGCAGGGTTCAGGGTATACCCTAGTCGAGCGGTCTCGACTAGAGTTTTCTTACTTGTTTAAATTTAACCTTAAATCCCCACTGTCGCCGCTCAAATTAGCTGCAGATTAAAACTTTTCATTGGAGGTGGCCAGACAGTTTCAATTAGGATCGAAGCTTAGAACCCTTACCTTAGCAAAAATACGCACCTAAATCGAGAGAGATGGCATCTCTCAAAATGAGAGAGGTGGCAACTCTGAAAATGTGATTTAAGTTCGTTGGCGAGCGTAGAGGTGTGGGCTCGAACCCCGGTGCGGTCATGTTGATATTTTTGTTATATTTTCTTTATTTAGTTTTTTGTATTAATAAAATATTCTTTTCAAACATATATATATATATATATATATATAATTTGACAAATCAAAAGACAAGGTCAAAGGTCACAAAGTCATTATGTGGCGCGTTATTGGCTCAGAAGCTGCAGATGTTTCAGTTTTGATTTGCCACGCCCCCAGTGGCCGTAGACAAATAATTTTTTGCATGTGCATAGAGTGGGCGTTCAGGAATATAACTGTTAAGTTTGGATGCTTACATTCGAAAAATGCGAAAATTACAGGGTATTTTTCTGTATGTCACGCCCCTTTTGGGGCGTAACAATAATTTTTGGGGAATCGACAGAGGAGGCCCCCGGTAACTTAACATTCAATTTTGAAGCTTCTAGCACTAAAACTGAGAGAGATATAAGCTGATATTAGTTGCCACGCCCCCTGAGGGCGTAGATATATCCGTCATAGCTTTTCGATTGTGGGATGTTAACCCGAGTATATATATCAAGTCTCAAGTCTCTAGCATCAATAGTGCTCAAAATATAACGAAACTAGTAGAATCACTATATCTTCAGATCCGATTTGCCACGCCCCTAGTAGGCATAGCCATACAATTTTTTGGGCGATCCTTATAGGATCGTAACAGTAACCCACGTGCCAAATTTGGGCGTTCTAGCTATAAAACTGTAGAAGATACAGTTTGACCCGATTTGCCACGAACCCAATGGGCGTAGATATATCCGCCATAGTTTTTTATTTTGGGATGTCGACTTGAGTGTTCAGTTAAAATCTCAATTCTCTAGCCTTTCTAGATGTAGTGTTTCTGAGATACAGGAAAATGAATTTTCCGATTTGCCACGCCCCTAGTGGGCGTATCGGGAAAATCGTGACACTTTAGCAGACGAGGGTATACACGAGCATATATTTCAAATTTCAAGTCTCTAGCTTCAATAGCGTGGAAATGGTTTGCGTTCATACGGACAGACTGACAGACGGACAGACGGACGGACGGACAGACGGACGGACAGCATGACGGACATTGCACAAAACCAATATACTATATCACTACGTGAAATAGTATAAAAATGTATTTGGAGCACGGTTTTCTTTTACATAACAAACCAACCTATCGATGTCACTATTGAACATTATCGGTAGCGCAAGGCCTCTGATGTCAGGAAGACTCGATTGTACACAATCGTCGATAATACCGAATCGCCTAATGTTGTTTCAGTAAACAATTTGATTATAGTTACTTTTCATAGTTTTCTCTTAAGCTTCAAGACATTGGTTTTAAATTTAATTATTAAAAATCATTCAGTTTATGAAATTGATTGCTCAAGTTTTCTTTTAATATCCATTCCTCCAAGCTTGAAATCTCATACCTTCTTAAATCGTGATGCTATTGCATATATTTGCACGTGGTAGCTGCCTGCTGCATCATAGGCTCCAAAAGACTGTCGGGACTCGAGCTTACGGAGTGACAATAAATATGAGTAAAGAAGCAGATAGCAGACAGATAACCATTGGTAATGTTCACGCGAAATTAAGAAATCCCAAGGAACAACATTTGGTCCCTCTTAAGTATGGTAAGACTTGTATACTTTTATTAATAGATCAAAGTGCGCTTCAGTATGCTTACATATGTATGTATGTAAAATTCCTTCACATTCAAAATAAGTAAATTTATAGTAACTTATGGAGAAGATGGGAGAGTCCAGTTAAACCAAACTGCACTTCATCACCTACGTTGGATGTTGCAGAAAGATTCACTAAAACAAGACATGTTTCTCCTGGGTGGACCAGGGCCACTGTGTCGGGAACTGGTTATGCAATTTCTTGAAATTATGGAACGTGAATTTGAATATGTTGCGATAAGTCGTGATACGACCGAAAGCGATATTAAGCAACGTCGAGAGATTCACGGTAAGTCTGCTAAATACCATGATCAGGCCGCAGTTCGCGCAGCTCTGCATGGACGAGTGCTGATATTGGACGGTATTGAGCATGCCGAACGCAATGTGTTGCCAGTACTCAACAATCTCCTAGAAAATCGTGAAATGCACCTGGAAAGTGGTGAATTTCTTATGGCTCCGAATCGGTATGACACTTTGTTAAAGGTACACGTCTTCACGAAAATTTTTAATTGATATGAAACAGTAAATGCACTCTAAAATTTTAGACTCATAGTCAACGACAGTTAAAAGACTGGGGCTTACTTCGAGTCTCAGAAGACTTTCGCGTAGTGGCGATTGGGCTGCCTACACAGAAATATAAAGGCACACCACTAGATCCACCACTACGATCACGGTTTCAGTCGCGAAGCATAATACCATACTCCTTTGAAGAACTATACGAGGAACTACGAAAACTATCGACTACAGTGTCTTCCTCATCATTAAAACAGTTGCTTACATGCGCATTAACACTTCAAACAGCTAGCGAAGAACTTCGGCTACCTAATTTTCCATTGCACAATCTTCGTCAAGGCGTTCAAATGATGGTAAATCACGATCTAAAACTACATTCGCTCAATTAAGTATTTTGTTTAAGTCCATTTTTAGGAAAGAAATCCGCAGCTTTCCTTGCACGATGTGATGATATCTCTGTATCCTTATAATTCGATGCTAATGCCAGAGCAGCAAAAACGAGTTGAAGAAATGTTTACGAATATGTCGCTTAAGCGTATCAGCAAAAATAGTTTTACTAAAGATTATTTTGTTGAAGTGCTTCTGGACGAGGTACAAATAAGCATGCCTTGTAAATCACCTACACAATTAAACGGAAAATTTGTGGACTTACCGCATCAGCGTGAAGTGCTTTCTGCGTTGATACAATCCTATGCAGTTGGAGACATCTGTTTATTGGGCAATAAAGGTGTTGGTAAATCAACATTAATAACAGAGCTTTTGCGCCTAGTTAACCAAATACCTGAACCAATGATGCTTTATGAGGATTTGACGTCTCGGGATCTTATACAGCAGCGCGTTACTAATGAAGCAGGCGACACAATTTGGCGTGATTCCCCATTAATCAAGGCTGCTAAAACCGGATCAGTGGCAATACTAAATGGCATTCAAAGACTTCATAGAAGTACAGTTACGGTTCTGCAACGGTAGATATTAACGAAACTTTGCGTAAAGAATATATTACACATTTAGTATGCTCTTGAAGAACTTGTCTACAGTTTAGATTGTTTTATGTGGATAAAATCGCGTCCATATAGAATGAGAGTAGTTTTCTATATTTAAACTAGAGATAGGATCGGAAAGGAAATTGCTTCCCGCCCCGATATCAAATTTGCTTCTCCCGTCCCGGTTATCCAGACAATTTTGCAGTTCATCCCGCGGGTCCCGGAATTTCCCGAAATATTTTTTTCCACATAACATTGTCAATTTTTTTTTTAAAACTACTAAATATCAACATTTTTATTTAAAAACAATATTTTTATAACCTTTTTTGCAATCAAGTGAGTTCTGTCATCCAATATTTTACGAGAAGTAGAAAAAAACTCTTTCGAGCGTTGCAGAAGATGTTTGATATTAAGAATTTGTCTAGCGAGCATATAATGGCAATTCATTGCATTGCTGCCAAAAAGACAATATATCTAAATATTAATATTTAACAATAATTATACCCTGAACCCATTGAAAATGGAAATTCAGGGTATAATATTTTTGTTGAAGTGTGTATGTATGTAACAGGGAGAAGGAGGCGTGGCAGACCCCATAAAGTATATATATTCTTGATCAGGGAGACAAGCCGAATCGATTTAGCCCTGTCCGTCTGTCTGTCCGTATGTGTGAACGCGTCGATCTCAGAACTTACAATAGCTAGAGACTTAAAATTTTTTTGTAGGTCCCTGTATAGAGCGCGCATATCGAGTTTGTTTCAGAAATTCGATAACTGTTATCGTTTTATTGTTATTGATTAAAAACGAAAATCTAAATTCAGCTATAAAATTCTATCTAATTCATCTTTCTAGCTAGAGTCTTCAAATTTTGCATTTAGTGTTATGTAAGCCTTACGCAATCTCGGTTTTTGTTAAATTTTGGGTGCCACGCCCCCTTCGCCTCAAATTTGTAACCCCCGTATATCAAATACTAGAGACTTGTGCTTTGGCACACAATTACATATGGATGATATGATGACGCCCAACAAGTTTGATCAAAATCGTTCGTCTAGAAAAAAAGTTATTAAACATTTAATTTCCCATAGCATTGCCATGCAAAGCAGCCAAAGAACAGCTGATGACTTGCGCTTGTGTGTGCGTGCGCCTGTGCGTGTGTGTGTGTGTATGTTTTGCTTGTAATGAACGTACATATGCATGTGTATATAAAAGAAATTAAGAATGCTTGGAATAGCGGTTCTTCGCAGGGTTCAGGGTACACCCTAGTCGAGCGGTCTCGACTAGAGTTTTCTTACTTGTTTTAAATTTAATATGTTTGATACAATTATTTCCTCATCAATATCATCTTCCGTTTCGGGTTGCGGTACTCAAAACTCCGAAAATCTGTCGGGTAACATTGATTTGTTTTGATCAGCCGTTTTTATACCCTGAACCCATTGAAAATGGGAAATCAGGGTATAATGGTTTTGTGAAAATATATGTAACAGGTAGAATTAGGCGTGGCAGACCCCATAAAGTATATATATTCTTGATCAGGGAGAGAAGCCGAGTCGATCTGTCCGTCTGTCCTTATGTTTGAACGCGTCGATCTCAGAAGATATAAGAGCTAGGGACTTCAAATTTTTTTGGAAGTTCGTGTATATCACGATTCGATCGAGTTTGTTTCAAATAATTGATAACTATTAGCGTTTTAATGTTATCGGTTAAAAACCGATGTCTTTATTAGTTATAAAATTCTATTTAATTCATCTTTATAGTTACAGTCTTCAAATTTAGCATTTAGTGTTATTTGAGCCTTACGCAATTTCGGGTTTTGTTAAATTTTGGATGCCACGCTCTTCGCCTTAAATTGCTAAATCACGTGTTTCAAGTACTAGAGACTTGTGCTTTGGCACATACACACAAAAAAAGTTATTAAACATTTCATATCTCATATTATCGGCGTCTTGCAGGAGCAGCGAAGCTGCTCAGTCATAATACACAGTTGTGTGCTTGTGCGTGCGTCTGTGCGTGTTCGTGTGTGTATGTATTGCTTTCTACATATGTACATATAAAAGTAACGGATAATGTAAGCGGTTCTTAGGAATCGCAGTTCTTCGCAGGGTTCAGGGGATCTCTTAGTCGAGCAGTCCCGACTAGAGCACTCTTACTTGTTTTATTTTTCTTTTCATTCATTTTTGTGGGTCCCGACAAATTTTCCGGGACCCGGAGAATTTGCGGGACATCCCGACAATTTTTAAATCTTTCCCATCCCGCCCGATCACGAAAAATTTTTCGGGACCCGCGGGATTCCCGAAAATCCCGATCCCGATGCCCATCTCTAATTCAAACAAAGTCACTACATGTGCGTTTTGGTATATTCGTATGTCTGTTTGCTCACTGCCATGCAAGTATCCATGTATATAAAAGCCAAAGGATTTATAACTTCAGTGTATACCTTAGAATAATAATTTATTTGGCTTGTATATACAAGTATACAACAAATAAGAACGTTGCAGTCGGACGCAAGCAACTGCGAAATACTTATTCGCGTCACAGCACCCCACAGGAGCATCTATCACATTATGTATTAAAAGTCTTAAATCTTCACGGCCAATTTTCAAATTAGCTGATTAAAGAATTTCATCGGAGGTGGCTATCGAAGTTTCAATTTGCATTGAAGTTGAGAACCTTAGCAAAGACACACACCACAAAAAATGAGAGATGCCCTTTGGCGAGTATAGAGGTGTGGGTTTAAACTTCGAACTGCGGCGGGGTCATGTCGATATTTTTATACTATTTCACGTAGTGATATAGTATATTGGTTTTGTGCAATGTCCGTCATGCTGTCCGTCCGTCCGTCCGTCTGTCCGTATGAACGCAAACCATTTCCACGCTATTGAAGTTAGAGACTTAAAATTTGAAATATATACTCGTGTATACCCTCGTCTGATAAAGTGTCAAGATTTTCCCGATACGCCCACTAGGGGCGTGGCAAATCGGAAAATGCATTTTCCTGTATCTCAGAAACACTACTTCTAGAAGAGCTAGAGAGTTGATATTTTAACTGAGCATTCATGTCGACATCAAAAATCAAAAAGCTATGGCGGATATATCTACGCCCATTGGGGGCGTGGCAAATCGGGTCAAACTGTATCTTCTACAGTTTTAAGGCTAGAACGCCCAAATTTGGCACGTGGATTACTGTTACGCTCCTATAGGGATCGCCCAAAAAATTTTATGGTCACGCCTACTAGGGGCGCGGCAAATCGGATCTGAAGATACAGTGATTTTACTAGTTTCGTTATATTTTGAGCACTATTGATGCTATAGACTTGAGACTTGGTATATATACTCGGGTTAACATCCCACAATCGAAAAGCTATGGCGGATATATCTACGCCTTCAGGGGGCGTGGAAACTAATATCAGCTTATATCTCCCACAGTTTTAGTGCTAGAAGCTTCAAAATTGGATGTTAAGTTACTGGGGGCATCCTCTATCGATTCCCCAAAAATTATTGTTACGCCCCAAAAGGGGCGTGACATACAGAAAAATACCCTGTAATTTTCGCATTTTTCGAATGTAAGCATCCAAACTTTACAGTTATATTCCTGAACGCTCACTCTATGCACATGCCAAAAATTATTTCTTTACGGCCACTGGGGGCGTGGCAAATCAAAACTGAATCATGTGCAGCTTCTGAGGCAATAACGCGCCAAATAATGACTTTGTGACCTTCGACCTTGTCTTTTGAGATGCTAAATTATATATATATGTTTGAAAAGAATATTTTATTAATACAAAATAACTAAATAAAGAAAATATAACAAAAATATCAACATGACCGCACCGGGGTTCGAGCCCACACCACTACGCTCGCCAACGAACTTAAATCACATGTTCAGAGTTGCCACCTCTCTCATTTTGAGAGATGCCATCTCTCTCGATTTAGGTGCGTGTTTTTGCTAAGGTAAGGGTTCGATCCTAATTGAAACTGTCTGGCCACCTCCAATGAAAAGTTTTAGTCTGCAGCTAATTTGAGCGGCGAAAGTAGGGATTTAAGATTAAATTTTAAAAAATATAATGTGATAGTTGCCCCTGTGGGCTGCTGGGACGTGAAATAGTATTTCGCTGTCGGTTGCGTCCGACAGCAACGTTCTTACTTGTTTTATTTTGTGTTAATAAAATATTCCCTTCAAAAGACAAGGTCAATAGTCACAATCATTTTGTGGCTATTTGTTGGCTCATAAGCTGTAGAGTAGCTTTTCTAGAATATAATTGTAAAGTTTGGATGCTTACATTAAAAAAAAATGCGAAAATTAGAGGGTATTTTTTGTAAGTCACGCTCCTTTTGGGGCGTAACAATAATTTATGGGGAATCGATAGAGGAGGCCCCCAGTAACAACATCCAATTTTGAAGCTTCTAGCACTAAAATTCACATCCCAAAATCGAAAAGTTATGGCGGATATCAACGCCCCCAGTGACCGTGGCCACATAAGTTTTTGGTCTATCTTTATACGATCGTAACAGTAACTCACTCAAATTTGGGCGTTCTAGCTTTAAAACTTTAGAAGATCAGTTTACCCGATTTGCCATATATCTGCCATAGCTTTTTGATCTTGGAATGTCAACGGAAGTGCACAAACCAAATCTAAACTCTCTAGCCCTTCTAGAAGTACTGTTTCTGAGATACAGGAAAATTCATTTTCCGATTTGCCCCACCTCTAGTGGGACACGAGTATATAGTCCAAATTTCAATTTCTAGGTTCATTAGCGTGGAAATTGTTTGCAGACGGACACCATGACGGACATTACAAGAACCAATATACTTATTTCACTTCGTGAATAAGTATAATAATAATGTTTTAGTGAAGCTAACAACTAAAATTAGTTTTCTTTTATATTATATAATTATAACACTTATCTATCTGGTTGCCCTTAGCTTAATTCATGATCGCGAAATACAATTATGTGATGGCACAAGACTACTTCGTCAGGATCGCTATCAGGCGCTTGTACAGAATGGGTTTAACAAGAGTCAACTTACTGAACGTGGTGTGTTACCTATACCTGATAGTTTTCGCATTATAGCATTGGGCGAACCATCAAAATCAGGCACAGCTGAGCTTAACTGGCTGACACCACAACTGTTAAGCATGTTCCTATATCAAGAGTTACGGCCCCTGCAAAAGAGTGAAGAACAAGAACTTCTAATTCAGTTGTGCGGCTATTTGCATCCTAAGATGGAAAAGCTCCTGACCCTTGCACAACTATTACGTAATTCAAAAAATCCAATGCTTTATGGTCTAGCTGACACGTTATCAACACGTCGTTTGGTAAAAGTGGGACGACGCTTAAAAGCATATCCATCAAGCAATCTAAACGACATGTACGAAGTTTTGCAACATACATTTCTGATAAAGTTCATGCCCTCACTTTCACGTACAGTTTTGGAAGAGGCAATGATGGAGGCAGGAGTTGAAAAAAGTAAAAATATAATTCGAAGTAATGATGAAGACAGACGACAAATTAGTGTGATGAACAATAAATTACGAATTGGAGAAACTGAGATGGAGCTATCAGAAATATCACTGGCTCAGCGATCAAAAGTACCCAGCACTATATTTTACGATACGCCGCAGCATGTTATTATGCTAGAGCGCCTCCTGCAAGACTTTCTCATCGGCGAGCATTTGCTTTTAGTGGGTAATCAGGGCGTTGGCAAAAACAAGCTCATCGATCGCTTACTTGAGCTCATGCGTCGCCCCCGTGAGTATTTACAGCTACATAGGGATACTACGGTGCATAGCCTTACAGTACAATCAACACTACGTGATGGGAAAGTTTTCTTTCAAGACAGCGCTCTAGTAAAAGCAGTAAAGCTCGGTCATGTGCTCGTTATAGATGAAGCGGACAAAGCACCTGTTAATGTTTCCTGCATACTTCGCACTTTAGTCGAGAGTGGCGAGATGATTCTCTCAGATGGGCGTATGATTATCCCATTTGGGGTTGCTTCAAAACAACCAAATTTAATTGAAACGCATGCAGACTTCCGAATCATTGCGTTGGCAAATCGACCAGGATTTCCATTTTTAGGCAATGATTTCTTTACGGCCGTAGGCGATGTATTCAGTTGCAATGCCATTGAGAATCCCACACCGCAATCGGAAATATACCTCTTACAGCAGTATGGACCATCGCTACCTATTAAAACACTTACAATGTTAGTAAATGCATTTGGAGAACTTCGTAGCATGGCAGACGAAGGGCTACTTAATTATCCATATTCTACGAGAGAAGTTATTAGCATTGTTAAGCACTTGGAACGGTATCCAGAGGAAGACATGTCTGAACTAGTGGGAAACGTGTTTGATTTTGATCGGTACCAGCCGGAGACTCTGCAGCAAGTCATCAAGGTGCTGGCTAAACATGGTCTGTCGATTGATGCATATGCAAAAAATGAAATGCAAACTCTGCGCAAGCAACACCAGCTTAAATTGAGTATCGAACGCCACAGCGGATTGGGCGTGTCTGAACCTAAATTTGGGAAATTAGATCCTAAAAATGAACCTCATGTTGGTGGAAATACGTGGGCCGGTGGCAGCGGTGGACGCGATACATCAGGTCTAGGTGGTAAAGGTGGACCATTTCGCCTTGACAAGGGTCATACTATATATCAATTAAGTGACAAGGAGAAAGCTAACATCCCAGCGGAAATAAAACAAGCCGCACGTGAAATGAACCGAAAGGCATATGAACAAAAACTGAATGATATAAAAATGTCAGCCCACGACCATCGGTTGTATGCTCAATTCAGTGAAGTCAATCAAAAACAAGTACAACAGCTGAAAACCATTTTGGAGGCTATGCAGGCTAAAAGTAAAGAACGAAAATGGCAAAAGTACCAAACCCATGGGGACGTGGACGAAACTCGTCTTATTGAAGGTATCACCGGAGAGAAAAATATTTACAGGCGACGCACCGAAGCGAACCCTTGGGGGGATACTTTCCATGAAAAACCTAATCGACTTAAACTGGTGGTTGATGTCTCAGGATCTATGTACAGGTATAACTTAACTTAAACTATATTGTATATTATATTAAATATGTTTTTAAAGATTCAATGGCTATGATGGGCGGCTAGACCGTCAATTGGAAGCCGTAATTATGGTCATGGAAGCCTTCGAGGGTTACGAAAAAAAAATTGTTTACGATATTGTTGGCCATAGTGGTGAAGGTTGGAAGATTCCCTTTGTCAATGTGGGCAATTGTCCTAAAAACGATAAGGAGCGATTTGATGTAATACGTATGATACATGCTCATTCGCAATTTTGCTGGTCGGGTGATAGTACCGTAAAAGCGGCACGAGAAGCTTGCTCTGCCCTCAGCTCTGAGGTCGATTTTGATAATGCTATTGCCGTTGTTCTTAGTGATGCTAATCTCGCACGATATGGGATATCATCTAAAGATTTAGCTGAAGCTCTTAGTTGCAGTGAACCTAAGGTTAACGGATATGTCATTTTTATTGGAGGTTTAGCAGAAGAGGTCGACAAGTAAGTGCTTATCCTATCAAATATGTTAGTTCAGCCTATTGTGAATTTACTTTGCTTTCTTGTTTTAGAATTAAAAATGAAATGCCTGTGGGACAGAGCTACGTTTGTTTGGACCTTTCCAGATTACCGCATATTTTACAGCAAATTTTTACATCCTCTATTCTCTAAGCTGGATGCTCTGATTTGCAGCATTTAGCTTTTTAATTCTATTTTTTCGAGACTTTTCGTTTATGAGGTACGTTCATTAATGTGAAGAGCGGATATTCTAATCATTCTACGCATCGTTTATACATATGTACATAAATAGCAAAATGTACATAAATACCAACGCCGTTTACGCAGCGGTTACGCAGTTGGGATTGAAATTGTTAAAAGTCTTTTGTTTTAAATATTCGATCAACATAAATATCGGACCTCAGTATCCTATGCACAATTATTTATGCTTCTATGCTATTCTCGCAAATATGTATATCTACTGTGTATATAACAATAAAAAGTTGATATATGTATTTACGTCACAAATTTAGTCATCGTTTCTTCCATTATTAATGTACAAAAATGCAATGCCTTTTTAGACGGTGGCGGAGCAAAAAGTAAGTTGTAATTCTACAAGTTTTCCAATGATTGATTATTTTACTCTTGACATCTATAGATTTCTATAAACTATATTTACAGTCCTTTGAGGCGTATCCAACGAACGTCGGATCTACAGCTACAAAATTTGCCAGTTAACATACTTCAAACTTGAGATTGACTGAATATGAATAATTTTTTAAGATTTGACCTATTATTGAGTCGACTGCAATACTCCTACTTGTCTCAAATTACTTTCTTTCAATGGGTCTTGATTAACATTCAGCTAAGACCTCTTGTATTATCTGAGATACCCTGAACTAAAGATGGGCGTCGGGATCGGGATTTTCGGGATTCCCGCGGGTCGCTAAAAATTTATCGGGATCGGGCGGGATGGGAAATATTTAAAAATTGTCGGGATATCCCGAAAATTTTGCGGGTTCCGGAAAATTTGTCGGGACCCATAAAAATGAATGAAAAGAAAAATAAAATCGACAAATTGTATTGCAAATGTGTTTGATAGTGAAACTATGAAGCTATTAAAAACATATGTAAAGCATCTTTACATAGCCGCTGTGCCCTAATACGCTTCATAACGTGACACTATTTTTAGATCCCCCTCTTTAGAGATTTGAACTTTTTGACAGTTGAGGAGTAAAATAAAGTGCACTTCAGTCAAGTCAATGATATAATTAATTACAAACCAATTTAAAAACAAGTAAGAAAACTCTAGTCGAGACCGCTCGACTAGCAGATGCCCTGAACCATGCGAAGAACCACTATTCATATGTATTCGTATGTATATGTATGTACATTACAAGCAACGCACAGGCGCACTCACACATACAAGCAAGTCGCTGCGTCAGCTGTGCTTCGGCTGTTATTTGTGTGCCAATATTATGGGAAATTAAATGTTTAATACATTTTTTTTAGACTAACATTTTTGATCAAACTTGTTGGGCGTAATCATATCATTCATACAGTGCATCAAAAAAGTATTGGCACACTGCAAAAATCTGCTTTCCCTGTGCTTTAACTTTTTTTTCAATGAATCTTTTGAAAAATGAAAAACATAATTCGTTTAACGCATTTATTTATAACAAATTCAAACAAAAAAAAAAAAAAATAAATTTTAGCTTGGTTTCGCTGCAAGGAACTCAAAAGTAAAACAAGGTGCAAATTTGCATCAAATAAGTATTGGCATAAGCCATAACGGTAAATCCCCGTTATTTTTCATGTTTGCTTTGCACTTATTCGCTCGCTTTTCAATATACATGTGGTTAGCGGGACTTCGTAACTCAATTTCATAAAAAAAAGAAGAAGCAGAGGCACAGATGGGCAGAGGCACACAAATTTCCGTAGAATTGCGTAAATTAATTATAAAATTATATTTACAACAAAAATCTTATCGCGAAATTGGCTCCATAGTCAACAGATCATGGTCCAGCGTAAGAAACATTATAGTTCATTACACAACCACTGGAAAAGTAGCGTCAGAACCCATATCAGGCCGGCCAAAAAAATTTGACGATCGCCAGGAGCGGAATGTAGTGTCTACGGTGGCAAAAAATCCACACACCTCAGCTGTGAAGTTGTGCGAAAGCCTTCAAGAATCGTTCCAGAGCCAATTCAACCCACAAACTATACGAAATACCCTATATAGGGCTGGATATCATGGTCGTGTTCCTCGTCGCAAATCTTTTATTTCGAAGGTTAACCGAAAGAGAAGGCTAGATTTTGCCAAAGAACACTTGGATAAGCCGGATTCATTTTGGAACTCAGTTATATTTAGTGACGAGTCATAATTTAATTTATTTGGGTCAGATGGAGCCCGAAAGATCTGGCGAAAGCCTAATAAAGAGCTTCAAGAAAATAATTTGCTTAAAACTTTTAAACACGGTGGAGGTAATGTGATGGTTTGGGGGTGTTTTGCTGCTTATGGAGTTGGTAACCTTGCATTTATTGATGTCACTATGGATAAGCATGTTTATCGAGACGTCCTAAAAGAAAATTTGGGTGCAAGTGTCGAAAAGCTGGATCTCAATGGCACCAATTGGCTGTTTCAGCAAGACAACGACCCAAAACATTCGTCTTATCTGGTGCAGGAATGGTTAATATACCATTGCAAGCAGCTGAAAACACCCCCCAATCACCGGATTTGAACCCCATTGAGCATGTGTGGCACCTGCTTCAGCGAAAAAAAAGATCTCACCACATAACATCAAAGGATGCCCCGAAAGAGGCCTTATCCGCTGAGTGGAGCAAAATCAGTACTTCTGAAACGGCAAAACTGGTTAGCAGTATGAAGAGACGTTTGCAGGCCGTTATTGATGCTAAAGGTGGACCCACAAAGTACTAGCGTCATCCAAACTCTATGGAGCGAGCAGTTTACGATGCTTGTGCCAATACTTATTTGATGAAAATTTGTGCCTTTTTTTACTTTTAAGTTCCTAGCAGCGAATCCAAGCTAAAATTTACTTTTTTTTTGTTTGAATTTGTTATAAATAAATGCGTTAAACGAATTATGTTTTTCATTTTTCAAAAGATTCATTGAAAAAAAAGTTAAAGCACAGGGAAAGCAGATTTTTGCAGTGTGCCAATACTTTTTTGATTCACTGTATGTATGTATGTGCCAAAGCACAAGTCTCTAGTATTTAAAATACGTGACTTAAAATTTTGAGGCGAAGGGGGCGTGGCATCCAAAATTAAAAAAAAAAAAACGAAATTATATAGAATAGATAGAATAGAGTTTTATAACTTAATGAAGATATCGGTTTTAAATCGATAACAATAAAACGATAACAGTTATCGTTTCTGACACAAACTCGATATGCGCGCCCTATACAGGGACTTACAAAAAAAAATTGAAGTCTCTAGCTATTGTAAGTTCTGAGATCGACGCGTTCATACATACGGACAGACAGACGGACAGGGCTAAATCGACTCGGCTTGTCTTCATGATTAAGAATATATGTATATACTTTATGGGGTCTGCCACGCCTCCTTCTGCCTGTTACTTACAATTTCACAAAAACAGTGTACCCTGATTTCCCATTTTCAATGGACTCAGGGTATAAAAAACGGCATAGAACTAAAAAAAAAATAATTAAATCCTTATATTGCCAGATTTGGGGTGAATCTTTTCATAACGAGGAAAAGGCAACCGTTTAAGTTTTGATTTTGTCTGCTGGCTATAAGATAGAACCGTCTTTGATTATATAATTAATACACACGTTTTACTCCAATCTTTCAGATGGTTCTGACACTGCAGCAGGTGTGAACCGCAGCTGTGTTGATATACCTCCAATGTGTATTATACTCAAATATTTTAATATATTGACATAAATAAGCATTATTTATAGGGTTTTCAACCCAGTCAATTCTGTCTATTAATCATTGCTGCTCCCAAATGGCCTCACAGTTCAAGTAATGATCTACTTAGCTTTTTTACTTTAAGAAAAAAAATCGATGGATTGACCACGCTTATAATGTTTATTAATTAGATTGGCTACTAAATGCTTTATTTTGATTGGTTTGGAGCATTTGCTGGATGTCATTTTAAGTGCCCGCCATACTTCAGCTGGGATAACAGCAGAATCTGAAAATGTGACGTCAGAAGACGTCTGTTAGTTAACATTGAAAGTAACGAGGCTCGTCTTTGCTACCCTATGATATCTTTTAACAGTGGTGGTTTTAGCCGTTTTATGATTTTATAACTGTAACTCTTAAAGTAATTATCATATGTATATGCACATATGTAGAAACAAGTTTTTGTGTAAAGTAAAGCTAATAATGCAAATAATATTTTTTTTAAATTTTCTAATGTATACTTTTTATTTGTTCATAGAGGAAAAAAGTGATCCGGTACGAAAACAATATTAGCACCCTGTATATGCAGTCTGAACGAAGATAGGCGTATAGAGTTAAGTATGTACATATACAGTGAATCAAAAAAGTATTGGCACACTGCAAAAATCGGATTTCCCAGTGCTTTAACTTATTTTTCAATTAATCTTTTGGAAAATGAAAAACATAATTCGTTTAACGCGTTTATTTATACAAAATTCAAACAACAAAAAAAAATAAATTTTAGCTTGGTTTCGCTGCAAGGAACTCAAAAGTAAAACAAGGCGCAAATTTGCATCAAATAAGTATTGGCATAAGCCATAACGGTAAATCCCCGTTATTTTTCATGTTTGCTTTGCACTTATTCACTCGCTTTTGAATATACATGTGGTTAGCGGCACTTCGTAACTCAACTTCATAAATAAAGAAGCAAAATGGGCAGAGACACACAAATTTCCGAAGAATTGCGTAAATAAATTATAAAACTATATTTAGAACAAAATTCTTATTGCGAAATTGGCTCTATAGTCAACAGATCGTGGTCCAGCGTAAGAAACATTACATTTCATTACACAACCGCTGGAAAAGTAGCGCCAGAACGTAAATCAAGCCGGCCAAAAAAAAAATTGACGATCGCCAGGAGCGGATTGTAGTGTCCACGGTGGCAAAAAATCCACACACCTCAGCTGTGAAGTTGTTCGAAAGCATTCAAGAATCGTTCCAGAGCTAATTCACCCCACAAACTGTACGAAATACCTTACATAAGGCTGGATATCATGGTCGTGTTCCTCGCCGCAAGCCTTTTATTTCGAAGGTTAACCGAAAGAAAAGGCTAGATTTTGCCAAAGAACACTTGGATAAGCCGGTTTAATTTTGGAACTCCATTATATTTAGTGACGAGTCAAAATTTAATTTATTTCGATCAGATGGAGCCCGAAAGATCTGGCGAAAGCCTAATAAAGAGCTTCAAGAAAACAATTTGCTCAAAACTGTTCAACACGGTGGAGGTAATGTGATGGTTTAGGGGTGTTTTGCTGCTTCTGGAGTTGGTAACCTTGAATTTATTGATGTCACTATGGATAAGCATGTTTATCGAGACGTCCTAAAAGAAAATTTGGGTGCAAGTGTCGAAAAGCTGGATCTCAATGGCACCAATTGGCTGTTTCAGCAAGACCCAAAACATTCATCTTATCTGGTGCAGGAATGGTTAATATACCATTGCAATCAGCTGAAAACAAAAAAAGTTACAGCACGGGGAAATCTGATTTTTGCAGTGTGCCAATACTTTTTTGATTCACTGTATGTATGTATAGAAAATTTACAACGTAGCATGTCTTTATCGGAAATGATTGTCAGATGACGATCCATTAAGCTAATCATTCTTTCGTTCAACGTTGCTTTGAGTAGAAATTGTATTTTCGTATGCTTTGACTACCATGTTTAATATCAACCAAAGCAAGAAATTTGTTATACTGGATTGTGATGGGGGGAGCGACGATGCTTGGGCACTACTTATACTCTTACGCGCCGAGCAGTGCGGTTCTCTACAACTATTGGCGATAACCACAACTGGTTGTGGTAATACAACGTGCGAAAATGCCGCACGCAACATGAGACGTATACTCATAGCTTGCTCTAGGAACGATGTAAGTACAAGCAAATGAGAGAGACTAGAAAATTCCGTGAACCTCGCTGCCGGTCCAAACATTTTCATTGAATTGCTTAAGATTTAGATGTAGGGTCCATATAAATTTATTTTGGTGTAAATACATAAAGTGTAAAATTAATATCAAAATCTTATAACATAAATCACGATCCTACTAACTTCTTATAATCTGCCAGTGAAAACTTTACTTTATTTTAATGGGCGCACCTCAGAGTGTTATAGGAATTTAAAGTATAGATCATCTAAAAATCTTGATCTTGAATTATGAAAGATACAATTTTAGATAAACTATATAGTTTTGTACAAACCGTAGAAAATATGAGAAGTAGCTAAATTATCAAGGATAAATTTGTGATTCGTGTTTCTCCAAAGGTTAGCCATTGATGTAACAAATATAGTGATTTCGGAAATTTGTCAAACCTTTGGTTTTCGTATAGAAAAATAAATCATTTTTACACGTTACTAACTATATTATATATTTTTATACCCTGAACCCATTGAATATGGGAAATTAGGGTACAATGGTTTTGTTGAAATGTATGTAACGGACAGAAGGAGGCGCGGCCGACCCCATATCTATATTATATATTCTTGATCAGGGAGACAAGCCGAATTGATGTAGCCCTGTCCGTCTGTCTATCCGTATGTATGAACGCGTCGATCTCAGAACCTATAAGGCTGCAAACATAGTGCGCGCTGAGACGAAGACGAAAATGAAGACGAAGCTGAAGACGAAAAACAGTGCAGAATAGATCATAGTATTCGCTCGCACGCAAGCATAGTGCACGCCGCGACGAAGATGAAGACGAAACGCAAGCAATCAGCTTCAAACGCTACAGTACTGATTTTTAAGACGAATCGCTTGCTGTTTTGAAGACAAGTTGCTTGCGTTGCGAGTAAGCTAATTAGTTGCATAGTGCAAGCAGAATTGGTTGCGAATTTGTTATGTTAGTCGCAATGGATTTCTCATCAGATGACTACCTGCTAATTGAGCAAAGTTTATTTTTTAAATTAAAGCGAAAAAAAGTAAATGAAAAAATGCATCCTATCAATTTGGGAAGAAAAGAGTTTGGCAAATTTCATCATTTGTTTGATGAGCTGCGCCAAGATGAGAACAAATTTGTTGAATATACTAGAATGAAAATTAGCACATTTGATTACATTCTACAAAAAATTAAACCACTGATTATTAAAAATTGGACTAATTTTAATAAAACCTCAATTATGTGTGCAGAAAAGCTAATCGTCACGTTAAGGTAAAATATATTTAGTTTTATTCATTATAATTCAATTCTTATAAGTATTGTCTTAAACTTAATTTGTAAATGTAATAATATTTCCTGATGTAACATAAGTATTAGGTTCCTGTGGAGCTAAAGCATTGTCAGAAAATTGATTTGATGATGGAGATTCAAGTAGACTTCACAGAACGCGTCTTTCAAATCGCAAATAACAAATGAATTTACACGTGCTCGCCGCGAAAGCATACACAAAATAAACAAAGAAACAAAGCAACAACAGAAAACAGCAAGCGATTCGTCTTAAAAATCAGTACTGTAGCGTTTGAAGCTGATTGCTTGCGTTTCGTCTTCATCTTCGTCTTCGTCGCGGCGTGCACTATGCTTGCGTGCGAGCGAATACATATGATCTGTTCTGCACTGTTTTTCGTCTTCAGCTTCGTCTTCATTTTCGCCTTCGTCTCAGCGCGCACTATGTTTGCAGCCTAAGAGCTAGAGACTTGAAATTTTTTATGTAGGTTCGTTTCTGTATAGCACGAAGAGTTTGTTTTAAAAAATCGATAACTATCTTAATTTTAATGATAACTATTAAAAACGAAATCGATTCTCAGTTATATAATTTTATATAATTCATCTTTATAGCTAGAGTCTTCAAATTTTGCTTTTAGTGTTATGTGAGCCTTATACAATTTCGGTTTTTATTAAATTTTGCATGCCTACTTCGCCTCAAATTTGTAAAACACGTATTTCAAGTACTAGAGACTTGTGCTTTGGCACATACATACATACATACATGTGAATGGCATGATCACGCCCAACAAATTTGATCAAAAACGTTCAACTACAAAAAAAGCTATTGAACATTTAATTTCCCATACATTTAGCAGCCAAAGCACATTTGACCCAGCGACTTGTGCTTGTGTGTGTATGTTGCTTGTATTGTACATACATATACATATGTATATAAAAGTAACGGAGAATACACGGAATATCGGTTCTTCGCAGGATTCAGGGTATCTCCTAGTCGAGCAGTCTCGACTATAGTTTTCTTACTTGTCAGGGATGCCAACCCTCCGTCTTTTTACGTAAATCTCCGTATTTTAAAGAAGATCTACGTGTCTACGAGTGAAGAGACTAAAACTACGTACTTTAAAAAAAAAAATTTCATAATACCCTAAAAACTAACATTTATGGTCAATATCAATATAATATGAATTATATAAATAAAATGGTTATATAATAAATTTGTTAGCATTAACAGGATTATGTTCACAAAATATGACGAAGCTAGACCGCGAATAGCGAATTCTTCGAAACATGAGTTTACCCTTTAAAGAGGAGGAACGGGTACCGCCAGAAAATTTTTAGTGTATTATATAATGTTAAAAAGGGAAATTCAACCCAGCAGTTTCCGATCTTGACGGAGTTTACACAAAATTTGCTTATTTTGCCACATATCAGCGCTAATGTTGAGCGACTATTTTCAGAAATAAATTAAATTAAAACTACTAATAGAAAAAAGTTAGAGACGTACACTATAAAAGGTGTACTTTACACATAAAGTGGATTAAAGAAAAACTGGCAGCCTCCTGACAACCTCCTAAAATACTTTAATAGAAATTTGTACACATTTTTTGTAAAACTTCTATATTTAAAAAATTAAAATTTTTTTTTTTTTAATGTAAAGAAAAGTACGTAGATCTACGTATTTTTTTATTTTCAAATTTTTAGTTGGCATCCCTGCTTGTTATATTTAATAACAGCGAAACATTGCGTTATTAGTCAATACCGAGCAAGATAAAGTAGCGTTTATTACTTAGCCTCATAGCTTCGACAAATCTGCATCGTATAAATTATTTTAAACTGACTAAAAACATTTTCCCTTGATGTGTCATTATTTAGGTACCAATTTATTTGGGTGCAGTTGAACCTCTTGCTGGTTACGTTGATGTAGATAGAAAGCTATTTCATGGCCGTGATGGCTTCGGTGATTGTTTGAATGATGATAACGGTTCACATGTGTCCAGTTATGTGCAGCCGCAGCATGCAGTTATGGCCATACGCGAGCTTTGCAAGGAACGACCTCAGGAAATCACTATCATTGCGGTGGGACCACTAACTAATTTGGCACTTGGTTATACCATGTATGGCGAACACTTTGGACAGTGCTTCAAAGATGTTTACATTATGGGCGGAAACTATCAAGGAGTCGGAAACTCATCACGTTCCGCGGAGTTTAATTTCCATTCAGATCCGGAGGCTGCGCATGCTGTATTATTAAAAACCCAATGTCCAATTACTATACTGCCATGGGAACCATGTACCAAAGAGCGTTTCAACATACCAATTGTAAGAAAAGGATTATTAAATCATATGTTTTTACACATTGTAATATGGATAGTCCTCTTTCAGAACTGGCGACTGTGTGAGTTTGCTAAATGTGCTGCTGCTTACAAACACCATGCAATCGATATACTTAACCAAGTAGAAAACTCACAGTATGAGATTGATAATTGGAATCCCTGTGATGCCTTGTTAGTAGCTGCATTGCTTTTTGACAAACAGTTTATTAAGAAGTCAAGCACTTGGCATGCTGCCGTTGATCTTACAGGTACACATACTCGTGGCCAAATGGTGCTTGATCATTTAAGGGATTGTAAAAAGTTTCCGGAGAATGTTCGTATTATTGAATTCGTCGACGAAGAATTTTTTAAACATGTTGTGGAGTGGGTGGCTGGATTGCGTGATACTTTAGAAATCAAATAAATAATTATACAGAAACCTTAGCGTTATAACAACATAGAATAACTTCAGTTTTATCTTTTTTAATGCCGCAAATTGTATGTCGTCACCCTTGTTTTCTTAGCCCAGCCTTAGTCCCGTTTTCTATTTATGTATATGTATGTAACTTGAAATTAGTGGTCAATAAACTATTTCGTTTATAAGCTTAAGTGCGTGATGAATCCAGCAAACTCAGAGCATATTAGAATTAGAAACTTCAAATTTTTTTAAGGTTCGTGTATAGCACGAAAAGATCGTTTCAGAAAATCGATAGCTGTCTTAGATTTAATGGTATATATTAAAAACCGATACCTGTATTTAGTTATAAAATTATATCTAATTCATCTTTATAAGTAGAGTCTTCAAATTTTGTATTTAATGTTATTTGAGCACTGCAATTTCGGGTTTTGTTAAATTTTGGATGACACGCCCCCTTCGCCTCAAATTTGAACACGTAATCAAGTACTAGAGGCTTGTTCTTTAGCACATACACACATATGAATGACATGATCACACCCAACAAGTTTGATCAAAATTGTTGGTCTAGAAAAAATGTTATAAAACATTTAATATCTCATATTATCGACGCCTTGCAGACTGAGCTCAGTTGCTGAGTCAAAATGCACAGTTAGCAGACTATGTGCTTGTGCGTCTGTGTGTGTATGTGTTGCCAGCTATATACATATAAAATTAAAGGAGAATTTTAGCTGTTTTTAGGAATCTGGATATCCCCTAGTCGAGCGATCTCGACTAGATTTTTTTTACTTTTTATATATGTATTCAAAACAAGTCAGAAAACTCTAGTCGAGACCGCTCGACTAGGGTATACCCTGAACCCTGCGAAGAACCGCTATTCCAAGCATTCTTCGTTTCTTTTATATACACATGCATATGTACGTTCATTACAAGCAAAACATACACACACACGCAAAGAACGAATTTCATTCACTAGATATCTTTAGATATCGTGAGTTTCTTTATTAGTTTTAGAACTTGGACTTCTATCCGGTTACAATTGAATCTTAAGACTAAAAATATAATTTGCTTTGGCATATGCAAATGCCCATTTCGTTTGTTTCATAAATTGTTGATCGAGCAACGGGAGCGACGGCGACGCTTCCGTTGTTTATGCTTTTGAAATTTGATCTTGGTTCAAGTACCTCTGCATGATTATGCTGATCTCGTCGTTATCAACATTTCCATACATAAGCTTATTTGTTTGTCCAGTCTTGGGCTTCTGTACAATTATGTTATTTGTTTGTGCGACTTTAATTGGTTGCATAACTCCTCCCCCCTTTGATGAGGGATTCTCTTGGATTCCTCTTTTACATTTGTTATAGGAATATATTCCTATGAAGAGGAGTACAAGAGTAATTGACACTATGCCAAGACTGTTGGAAACTACTGTTTGTATTTTTACTTCTTTAATTGTTTTTGTGTTTTCTATTTCTTTTAATACGATTTCTTTAAACGTCTGCTTTTCGGTGAAGTTAAATGAGTTTTCCTCCTCTTCTTCATTGGCAAATGATTGTATATAAATTTCTTGGCTATTTTTATACCCTGAACCCATTGAAAATGGGAAATCAGGGTATAATGTTTTTGTTGAAATGTATGTAACAGGCAGAAGGAGGCGTGGCAGACCCCATAAAGTATATATATTCTTGATCAGGATGACAAGCCGAGTTGATATAGCCATGTCCGTCTGTCCGTCTGTCCGTCCGTCTGTCCGTATGTATGAACGCGTCGTTCTCAGAACCTACAAGAGCTAGAGACTTGAAATTTTTTATGTAGGTTCCTGTATATCACGAAAAGATCGAGTTTGTTTCAGAAATTCGATAACTGTTATCGTTTTATTGTTATCGACTAAAAACGAAAATCTAAATTCAGCTATAAAATTCTATCTAAATCATCTTTCTAGCCAGAGTCTTCAAATTTTGCATTTAGTGTTATGTAAGCCTTACGCAATTTCGGTTTTTGTTAAATTTTGGGTGCCACGCCCCCTTCGCCTCAAATTTGTAACTCCCGTATCAAATACTAGAGACTTGTGCTTTGGCACATACACACATATGGATGACATGATGACGCCCAACAAGTTTGATCAAAATCGTTGCGCTAGAAAAAAAGTTATTAAACATTTAATTTTCCATAGCATTGCCATGCAAATAGCAGCCAAACAACAGCTGACGCACCGACTTGCGCTTGTGTATGCGTGCGCCTGTGTATGTGTGTGTGTATGTTTTGCTTGTAATGAACGAATATATGCATGTGTATATAAAAGAAATTAAGAATGCTTGGAATAGCGGTTCTTCGCAGGGTTCAGGGTATACCCTAGTCGAGCGGTCTCGACTAGAGTTTTCTTACTTGTTATACCCTGAACCCATTGAAAATGGGAAATCAGGGTATAATGTTTTTGTTGAAATGTATGTAACAGGGAGAAGGAGGCGTGGCAGACCCCATAAAGTATATATATTCTTGATCAGGGAGACAAGCCGAGTCGATTTAGCCCTGTCCGTCTGTCCGTCCGTCCGTCTGTCTGTCCGTATGTATGAACGCGTCGTTCTCAGAACCTAAAAGAGCTAGAGCCTTGAAATTTTTTATGTAGGTCCGTGAATACCACGAAAAGATCGAGTTTGTTAAAAAAAGTCGATAACTATTTTAATTTTAATGTTATCGATTAAAAACATTATCGAATGTTAGTTATAAAATTATATCTCCCACGTCTTTATAGCCAGAGTCCCCAATTTTTATACCCTGAACCCATTGAAAATGGGAAATCAGGGTATAATGTTTTTGTTGAAATGTATGTAACAGGCAGAAGGAGGCGTGGCAGACCCCATAAAGTATATATATTCTTGATCAGGATGACAAGCCGAGTTGATATAGCCATGTCCGTCTGTCCGTCTGTCCGTCCGTCTGTCCGTCTGTCCGTCTGTCCGTATGTATGAACGCGTCGTTCTCAGAACCTACAAGAGCTAGAGACTTGAAATTTTTTATGTAGGTTCCTGTATAGCACGAAAAGATCGAGTTTGTTTCAGAAATTCGATAGCTGTTATCGTCGATAACTAGACTAAAAACGAAAATCTAAATTAAGCAATAAAATTCTATATAATTCATCTTTCTAGCCAGAGTCTTTAAATTTTGCATTGAGTGTTATTTGAGCCTTCTGCAATTCCGGGTTTTGTTAAATTTTGGGTGCCACGCCCCCTTCGCTTCAAATTGCTAAATCACGTATTTCAAATACTAGAGACTTGTGCTTTGGCACATACACACATATGAATGTCATGATCACGACCAACAAATTTGCTCAAAATCGTTCGTCTAGAAAAAACGTTATTAAACATTTAATATCTCATATTTTCGGCCTCTCGCAGCAGCAGCAGCGAAGCTGATAAGTCATAATGCAGAGTTAGCAGATTGTGTGGTTGTGCGTGCGTCTGTGTGTGTGTATGTATTGCTTGTTACATGTGTACATATAAAAGTAACGGGTTCAGAGGATCTCTTAGTTAGCTGTCTCGACTAGAGCACTCTTACTTGTTCTAATTGTCCGGCGCTAACTTTGACGTTTTCGCCTTTTAAAATGTCAGTTATATAAAGACGCGAAGTCTTTGATAAAACACCTATAGTAGCTTGCCAGTCCAAAGAATGATCTAACGTTAAAAAGAGTGGTTGGCAATTCGTAGTTACGAATCGCCTCAATTTTATTTGGACATGTCTTTATACTATTACTTGAGACCACGAAACCTAGATATTCGACACTTTTTTTTGAAAAAGATTGTCTTTTCTAGCAAACCCCTCATGTTGGCCTCATAGTTTATCTAAGACCCTGGCGATATGCTTGACATGGTTTTCCATGTTTTCAGAAAAACATTATTACGTCATCAACGTAAATGTAACAAGATTTTCCGATTTGCTTTCTGAGCACATCGTAAAAAGCCCATTGGGAAAAGGAATAATGTTTTTGTGAGAATGTATGTAAGTGGAAGAAGAAGCATGGTAGACCCCATAAAGTATATATATTCTTGATCGGGAGAGAAGCCGAGTCAATTAAGCCGAGTCCGTCCGTCTGTCTGTCTGTCCGTCTGCCCGTATGTCTGAACGCGTCGATCTCAGAAGATATGAGAGCTAGAGACTTCAATTTTTTTTTGAGGTTCGTGTATACCTCGAATGGATCGAGTTTGTTTCAAATAATCGATAAATATCATCATTATAATGTTATCGATTAAAAACCGATATCTTCATTTAGTTATAAGATTCTATTTAATTAATATTTATATCGAGAGCATTCAAATTTTGCATTTAGTGCCTTTCAAGGTTTTTGCTAAATTTTATATTCCAAACCCCCTTAGGCTCAAATTTGTAAGTCCCGTATTTCAAATAATAGAGGCTTGATGTATATAAAAGTAACGGAGAATAAACGGAATAGCGGTTCTTCGCAGGGTTCAGGGTATACCATAGTCGAGCGGTCTCGACTAGAGTTTTCTTACTTGTTTGGTTTAGTTATCTAAACGTTTCTTTTTTCTTCCTTGTTCGTCGGTACCTTTTTATGAACAACCCAAACAGGGCTTTTGTATGGTGAACGAGACGGATGTATTATATATATATATATATATATATATATATATATATATATATATATATATATATATATATATATATATATATACTATATATATAAACTATATATATATATACGCTTCTCTTAATTTTATTTTTAATTTTCCTTTAAAGTCCCTATCATCAATTTTTTTAATTCAATAATATCACTGACCATATAGGAACCGTGAACTGGGGCCGGCCGGACTGGCAAGTAAAATACGTCCAACGGGTTGGTGATATTTTAAAATATTTTATCGGTTTGTTTTCGGCTATAAACATAATTGTTTATTTTGTGTTTAAGTTGACACTCGTTTTTGTCATTTATATTTTTATACCCTGAACCCATTGAAAATGGGAATTCAGGGTATAATGTTTTTGTTGAAATGTATGTAACAGGGAGAAGGAGGCGTGGCAGACCCCATAAAGTATATATATTCTTGATCAGGGAGAGAAGGCGAGCCGATTTAGCCCTGTCCGTCTGTTCGTCCGTCCGTCCGTCCGTCTGTCCGTATGTTTGAACGCGTCGATCTCAGAAGAGACTTAAAATTTATTTTGGAAGTTCGTGTATATCACGATTCGATCGAGTTTGTTTCAAATATTCGATAAATATCATCGTTTTAATGTTATCAATTAAAACCCGATATCTTCATTTAGTTATAAAATTCTATTTAATTCATCTTTATAGTTAGAGTCTTTAAATTTTGCATTGAGTGTTATTTGAGCCTTCTGCAATTCCGGGTTTTGTTAAATTTTGGGTGCCACGCCCCCTTCGCTTCAAATTACTAAATCACGTATTTCAAATACTAGAGACTTGTGCTTTGGCACATACACACATATGAATGTCATGATCACGACCAACAAATTTGCTCAAAATCGTTCGTCTAGAAAAAACGTTATTAAACATTTAATATCTCATATTTTCGGCCTCTCGCAGCAGCAGCAGCGAAGCTGATAAGTCATAATGCAGAGTTAGCAGATTGTGTGGTTGTGCGTGCGTCTGTGTGTGTTCTTGTGCGTGGGTCTGTGTGTGTGTGTATGTATTGCTTGCTACATATGTACATATAAAAGTAACGAAGAATGTTAGCGGCTCTTAGGAATCGCAGTTCTTCGCAGGGTTCAGGGGATCTCTTAGTCGAGCAGTCTCGACTAGAGCACTCTTACTTGTTAATAAATAAATAAATAAATAAATCGTAATGGAAGAAGAAGGGACACGATAACTTTGGAAAAGTAAAATTGTGAATTTAATAAAATTTAAACATGAGATAAAACACTGAAACCTACTAAGTCACCATTATCTTTGTGTGGTATTATCCCGTGGAGACCGCAGACTCGACATTGAAGGACGTGGATTATACCCGTCACATGTGGGTGCAGTGACACGATTGACGCGGGCAGCGTCAGTAACTTTAGATTCGTATAAGTGAACAGAGTCAGACTGAGATCTGCACCCCTGCCAAAACATATCCTTACGCATTCTAGGTCCGAGTCGCGCCAACGTCGAATGTTTGTATTAATGTATGCGAACATTTGACTATATCCTAAGAAATCATAAATACAATAGAAGTCTGCTTGAATAATTGGGTGTGAAATAAACATTCCGTCTACTTCGAAGTGTAGTGGCTGTTAGCAGGAAACCATTCTAAATCGAAAATCAGGGCTTGAAGGTTTTGTTGTAATGTATGTAACAGGCCGGAAAGGAGGCGTGGCAGAGCCCATAAAGTATATATATTGTTGATCGGCTCGATGAGCTGAGTTGATATAGCCATCCGTCTGTCAGTCTCTTTGTCCGTATGTATGAACGCGTCGATCTCAGAATCTATAGGAGCTAGAGACTTGAAACTTTTTATACCCTGAACCTATTGAAAATGGGAATTCAGGGTATAATGTTTTTGTTGAAATGTATGTAACAGGGAGAAGGAGGCGTGGCAGACCCCATAAAGTATATATATTCTTGATCAGGGAGATAACCCGAGACGATTTAGCCCTGTCCGTCTGTCTGTCCGTATGTATGAACACGTGGATCTCAGAACTTACAATAGCTAGAGGCTTCAAATTTTTTTGTAGGTTCCTGTATAGGGCGCGCATATCGAGTTTGTTTCAGAAATTCGATAGCTGTTATCGTCGATAACAAGACTAAAAACGAAAATCTAAATTCAGCTATAAAATTCTATCTAATTCATCTTTCTAGCTAGAGTCTTCAAATTTTACATTTAGTGTTAGTTAAGCCTTACGCAATTTCGGTTTTATTTTGGGTGTTACGCCCCCTTCGCCTCAAATTTGTAACTCCCGTATATCAAATACTAGAGACTTGTGCTTTGGCACATACATACATGTGGATGACATGATCACGCCCAACAAGTTTGATTCAAATCGTTTGTCTAGAAAAAAATGTTAATAAACATTTAATTTCCCATAGCACTGCCATGCAAAGCAGCCAAACAACAGCTGACGCACCGACTTGCGCTTGTGTGTGCGTGCGCCTGTGTATGTGTGTGTGTATGTTTTGCTTGTAATGAACGTACATATGCATGTGTATATAAAAGAAACGAAGAATGCTTGGAATAGCGGTTCTTCGCAGGGTTCAGGGTATACCCTAGTCGAGCGGTCTCGACTAGAGTTTTCTTACTTGTTGTTATTTGTTTATACCCAGGGAGACAAGCCGAGTCGATTTAGCCCTGTCCGTCCGTCTGTCTGTCCGTCCTCTGTCCGTCTGTCCGTATGTATGAACGCGTCGATCTCAGAACTTACTATAGCTAGAGACTTCAAATTTTTTTGTAGGTCCCTGTGTAGGGCGCGCATATCGAGTTTGTTTCAGAAATTCGATAGCTGTTATCGTCGATAACTAGACTAAAAACGAAAATCTAAATTCAGCTATAAAATTCTATCTAATTTATCTTTCTAGCTAGAGTCTTCGAACTTTGCATTTAGTGTTATGTAAGCCTTACGCAATTTCGGTTTTATTTTGGGTGTTACGCCCCCTTCGCCTCAAATTTGTAACTCCCGTATATCAAATACTAGAGACTTGTGCTTTGGCACGCCCAACAAGTTTGATCAAAATCGTTGGTCTAGAAAAAAAGTTATTAAACATTTAATTTCCCATAGCATTGCCATGCAAAAAGAAGTCCAAGAACAGCTGACGCACCGACTTGCGCGTGTGTGTGCTTGCGCCTGTGTATGTGTGTGTGTGTATGTTTTGCTTGTAATGAACGTACATATGCATGTGCATAAAAAAGAAACGAAGAATGCTTGGAATAGCGGTTCTTCGCAGGGTTCAGGGTATACCCTAGTCGAGCGGTCTCGACTAGAGTTTTCTTACTTGTTTAAAATTAATCTTAAGTCCCCACTGTCGCCGCTCAAATTAGCTGCAGATTAAAAATTTTCATCGGAGGTGGCCAGACAGTTCCAATTTGGATAGAAGCTTAGAGCCCTTACCTTAGCAAAAACACGCACCTAAATCGAGAGAGATGGCATCTCTCAAAATGCGAGAGGTGGCAACTCTGAAAATGTGATAGTTTGTTGCCAAGAGTAGAGGCGTTGGCTCGAACCCTAGTGCGCTCATGTTGATATTTTTGTTACATTTTCGTTATTTAGTTATTTTGTATTAATAAAATATTCTTTTGAAACATATATGTATATATAATTTGGCAATCAAAAGACAAGGTTATAGGTCACAATGTCATTATGTGGCAAGTTATTGACTCAGAAGCTGTAGATTTTTCAGTTTTATTTGCCACGCCCCCAGTCAGCGTAGACATATAATTTTTGGCATGTGCATAGAGTGGGTGTTCAGGAATATACCTGTAAAGTTTGGATGCTTACATTCGAAAAATGCGAAAATTACGTTGTATTTTTCTGTAAGTCACGCCCCTTTTGGGGCGTAGCATTAAATTTTGAAGCTTCTAGCACTAAAACTGTGGGAGATATAAGCTGATATTAGTTGCCACGCCCCCTGTGGGCGTAAGTATAGATCTTCTCACTCTCTTATAAGTTACGCACACACGTAAAGGTGCGAGGTTTCCCGCTCTTCCATAGCGACCTGCGCATCTTTAGCACATGTGTACATACATACATACCTGACCTGCCTCAAGGTTCCACGGTATAAGTTCTTTTGCCACTCACATATCTATATACGTACATGCACAAGTTGACTTATATATGTACATATACATATGTATGTACATACATACATATGTATCACCTATACCTACGGCTAAAGGAAACAACTGCAAGTGATTCTTAAAACACCAAACACCGCGATACAGTGTCAAAGCGCCACTCACCAACAAATAAACAAATAAATTAATTAAATTTTGGCAGCCGCGGTGGCTTTCACGTACGCGCGTGTATATGTACATATGTTTATCGATGCATGCATACATATGTATGTATGTATTTGGCATAGGCGCAACGACACTTGCACTACGATAATAATTGTAGCCACTCCGATTGGCTTTCCGCAATTTAAAACTTATCATTTAGAACCAAAAAGAAGGGTGCAATTGGTTTAAGACAACGCCCGCGTTTAAACCAAAGAAATAATTAAATATAACACACATTTTCACACTTTGCAAAACCCACTACCGGCAAAACAGCTGTTGCGCGATCAGTGTTGGCACTCGAGTTCCAAGCCGTGATTTAGTCACGGTTTCAGTCACTTTTGTCAATCCGTGCAAAATACTGCAAAACCTACCACCGGCACAACAGCTGAGCTGTAATCAGTGTTGGCACTCAAATTCAAACCGTGACTGAGTCATTAAATAATTAAAATTATGACCGAATAATTAAAATTATAAATTGTTATTATTATAAAAAAAAAATAAAATGAAATAAATACATAATAAAAAAAACAAAAAAAAAATTATATATAAAAAAATTATATATAGTTCCATATACCTACAATCTGGACACATTTGTTTGTTTTCGGACTACACACGTCGCAACGAAGAATACAAAAAAAAAATTTTTTTTGTTTATCATATAACTAATCCGTATACAGTCTACCTGACGTTGCGTTTTCTTGTTTTTCACCGGTTTGGTCCGATAATAGCCTTTCTCCCCCATCGCTCACTCTATAATGTCCACTGAACCATCCAAGGCTGATAAGAAGTCCGCTAGCCCTACGGTTCCAAGTCCCACAGACACTTCGTTCGAAACTCCGTCGAAGCCTCGTCCAGTGCTAACCAAGCGCACTCCCATTCGTACCTCTACAGCGACCTCTCGTAGCCACAGCGGGTCTCCAACTTCTCGTCCTCTCACTTCCTCCGTATCTAATCCTCACAAGAGCATCTCTCCGACTCCGACGGTAGTCGTGACTGAGCCGGGTTTTCCCATACTCACTCGGTCCACTTCTCAACAGCTCAGAGAACGTTCCAATATGTCACTTTCTGACTTTATTGCGACATGCGATGCCTTGACGATGTTCGAGGCTCGCGAAAGTGAGGCTCTAAGTGACGAGAGTCCCCTATATTCTATAAAAATGCACTTAGAGCAGCTGAAGTCGCTTTGGGCGAATGTGGAATCGGAATATACCCGCTGCCACAGGGTCAGATGATGTTAAGCACTATCAAGGCCAAGCACGAATACTGCTATATTATATACGTGCGATGCGGAACTCTTTTCGGGGAACGCATCGAGCAGATATCGGCTCAGACGGTTCCCACTCCAGCTAGGCCTCCGACTTCCCAAGGCCATCGACTGCCTCCATGTGAGGTCGAGATTTTCGAAGGCGACAGCCTTGCGTGGCCAACATTCCGCGATTTGTTCTCTGCGATATACATTCGCAATCCGTGTCTGGCAGAAGTTGAGAAACTCTGCCACCTTAACTCTAAAACCCGCGGGGAAGCCAGAACTATCGTCTCAAAGTCCCCATTAACGACTGAAGGCTTCCAGTCCGCGTGGGACAATCTCACTGCGCGGTACGAAAATGATCGACTGTTGATCATGACGCAAACCAAACAATTGCTCCAAATTCCCATGGTTGCGCAGGAATCAGGCAAGTCCTTGCGCGAGTAGCAGACGGCTTTTCAAGGATGCTTGACTGCCTTAGAACGCTCAGGAACTAGCACAGAGAATTGGGATATTCTTCTTATAGCAATCTGTACGAGCAAGCTACCCAAATCAACTATCCTGTTGTGGGAGCAATCCATCCCGAATAAGGCTGCAGTTTCATCCTGGGATGACCTGAATCGTTTTCTGACGGATCGCTATCGCGTGCTTGAGGCAACTTAGGATCATAAGTCGATTCTAGGTGCTCAGGTCGTACCGTCTGTGTCCCGAAAGCCCGCCCCCACCGTGAGAGTCCAGGCATACTCAACGAAGACTCATATTAAAACGGCATCCTGTAGGCTTTGTAACAAAGGAAATCATCCGATCCGTGTCTGTCCAAATGTTCTTGACATGTCCGTCACAAAGAGAACCGAAATAATAAGGCTTCAGAGCTTGTGCTTGAACTGCTTCGCTCGGGGTCATCAAGCTCGGGACTGCTCCAGTGCGCATAATTGTCATATCTGCAAGGAGCGCCATCACACCTTGTTGCACTCCGGCAACGAGTCCGCCACCTTGAATTCAATGTCGCAGCCATCCAACTCGCACGAACGTCCATCGACGTCTAACCCACCCTCGAATGCGCAAAGCTACTTTGCGGCCACTCCAGGCCGGGGTCTCCTAGGCCCCGAGATCGTAACGCTCAACCATCGGGGTGAAGAATTTCCGGAGCCGACTCCATCTTCCTGTCCGAGAGGGTTTTCAATTTGGTCCAACCTCCGTTCTGTCATACCAACGCAGCAGTTTCTGGCATGGGACAAAGCGACGGGGCTAGTGTAAAATAGGAGTGTCTTCTGAAACTGTCCCCCCCCTCGTAACAGTAAAATTCAGGTGAATGCTCTGGCCTTAGTCGTCCCCAAGCTGACAGGGGCGATCCCAGCGTGTCCTTTCCCAGACAAGGTGCAATACCAATGCTTAGACCGTCCACTGGCTGATCCGCACTACAATAGGCCAGCTCCAATTGAGATGATGATTAGGGTGGATCTCTTCCCGCATATTCTTGAGGAACGGATCAAAAAGGACATGGGTGGCGAGTTCGTCGGTCTGGAGACCATTTTTGGCTGGGTGTTGTGCGGGCCAATACTAGCCGATACACCAAGGCCTCGCCAAGCACTCATTGCTCGATCGGGAGGGCCTGAGGTGAGACTTGATGCGCTGCTCACCAAGTTTTGGGAGGTGGAAGATCTTCCGGCAAAGCCGAAAAAAGGAGCAGACGTCCTTTGTGAAGAAGTTTTCCAGGAGACGACCAGAAGGAGGATGGATGGTCGATATGTAGTTTCTCTACCATTCAAAGATCCGAATAGTGTATACTTGACTCACTCCAGACCTATCGCTTTAGCTCAATTCCTGAGGAATGAGGCGCGGCTGCAGAGGAACCCGCCTTTAAAAGCCCGTTATGACGCTGTGTTGCAGGAGTATGTCGATTTGGGCCACATGATTCGGGTGGCTCCACCCACGGACGGGAATCATTTCTACCTCCCTCATCACGCTGTCTTCAAACCTGACAGCACTACCACCAAAGTCCGCGTCGTCTTTAACGGCTCTAGTCCTTCCACTAAAGGAGTCAGCTTAAACGATGTCTTGCATTCCGGCCCCACTCTTCAAGCCGACCTCACATTGCAGATACTCAAATGGCGCTTCTTCCAATTCGTCTTTAACGCTGACATTACGCAGATGTATCGACAGATTCTTGTTAACCCCAAGCACACCCCGTTCCAGCGTATTCTCTACCGAGATCGCAGCGGATATCTGCAGGACTACGAGCTTCAACTACGCACCCTTTCTAGCCATAAGAGCCCTGCTACAGCTAGCACACGACGTGCAACACCTGCATCCAAAGGCAAGTGAGATCCTTCGTCACTACATGTACGTAGACGATGTCCTCGCCGGGGCCCACGATAAAGAGGACGCCCACGAAGCTATCCAGGAGCTCAACGCTGCGCTACTCTCGGCTGGATTCCCGCTGAGGAAATGGACTTCTAATAAAAAGGAGATACTCCATGCTCTTCCAAGAGAGCATTTGCTGCATGAGGACTTCCTCGAGCAAGAAGATGCTAGTACGGCCAAGACATTGGGCATCCGCTGGCAAGCCACGAGAGAATGCTTCTTCTTCTCCATTGCCGACCCACAACTAAAGAATCCGGTCTCCAAGAGAGAGGTCCTGTCCCACATAGCAAAGCTCTTCGATCCAGCAGGGTGGCTGGCTCCCTTCGTGATTCGGGCTAAGGTGTTCATGCAGCAAATCTGGCTAACGGAACTTGGATGGGACGACGCCCCTACCCCGTCCCTATTACTTCAGGGGCATGAGTTTCTAGAGGATTATCCAGGTCTCAGCCGGCTACGCATCCCCAGATGGTTAGAGATCCGACCTGACCTAAAATGGGACCTACATGGCTTTTGCGATGCTTCTCAGAAAGCCTACGGAGCAGCTCTCTACCCGCGGGTCCAGCATAAGGACCATGTGAGTGTCCATCTCTTGACCGCTAAAACGAGAGTGGCTCCAGTCAAAACTGTTTCGGTTCCACGACTGGAGTTCTGCGGCGCGGTGTTGTTAGCCGACTTGTATGTGGCAGTGATTCCGGAGCTCCCAATACAGCCGACATCTTCCCAATTCTGGACTGATTCCACCATCGTGTTGGCCTGGCTTAATAAACCTCCATGCAGCTGGGCTACGTTCGTGGCAAACCGCGTGTCCAGCATCTTCCAGAGTACCAGCGGCTACAGTAGGTCTCATGTTAGGTCCGAGGATAATCCATCGGATCTTGCGAGTCGAGGCGTTTCCGCTGATGACTTGGCGGTCAGTACGCTATGGTGGCATGGACCGGATTGGCTCCGGCAAACTCCCGAATGTTGGCCAGCTTCTCTCTGCGATGTCCCGGACACGCAACTGGAGCAGCGGGTCCACTGTCACACCGTCACATCCACGCCTAAAGACGACTACAGCGGCCGGTTTTCAGACTACGGGCGAGCCTTAAGGGTCACCGCATATGTCCGGCGGCTCGTCGCCCCAAAGGCTACGAGGCCTTCCACGATGCAACTCAGCAAGGACGAGTTGCTTTCTTCAGAACAGATTCTTGTACGGCTCGCTCAGAAGCAGAAGTACTCTGCTGAAATCCGAGCACTCTCCGAAAAACGGACTATTCCACCTTCAAGCTCCTTGTTAAACTTAAGCCCCTATCTCGATCAATACTGCATCCTTTGCTCATGCGGGCGACTACGAGCGGCAGAGTCCCTGAGCTACGACGAACGTCACCCCATCCTACTCCCATACGACGCCCATTTCACGCGTTTGCTGGTCCAATTCGCACATCGCATCACACTGCACGGTGGCAGCCAGCTGATGGTGCGCTATTTGCGTACGAAGTTCTGGATTTCGAGGATCGAGAACTTGATCAAAGCCCATTTGCAGGGATGCAAGACTTGCGTTATTTTCCGGCGCCGTCAACAGACGCAAATGATGGGAGACCTTCCTTGAGAGCGAATCACATATTCCAGGCCCTTTACGCACACCGGAATCAATTTCGCAGGACCTTTCGAAATCAAAAACTATACCGGGCGAGCTTGTCTCATCACCAAGGGGTACGTCTGCGTCTTCGTGTGTTTCAGCACCAGGGCGATTCGCTTGGAGGCGACATCCGATCTCACTACGGAGAAGTTTCTGGCGGCTTTCTCACGGTTTGTGCCCAGAAGACGATGCCCACAGCGCATCTATTCCGATAACGGAAAAACCTTCGTTGGAGCATCCAAGGCGCTAGAAAGAGACTTTCTAGCTGCTACCAAGCAATGCGTCGTGCAGACTTTTCCTCAGCATATCCTGTCTTGGCATTTCATTCCCCCAGCGCTCCCCACATAGGCGGGTTATGCGAGGCGGGAGTCAAGAGCTTTAAGGCCTTATTCTGGAAGGCCACGTCTACCATCAAGTACACGTTCGAGGAATTGTCCACTCTGCTCTGTCGAATAGAAGCATGCCTCAACTCTCGTCCCATCTCCCCTATGAGTGAGGATCCAACGGACCTCTTAGCATTGAGCCCCGGGCACTTCCTGGTCGGAGGCCCCTCGTATCTATTGCAGAGCCTGATATTCATGCCGAACCCATGTCCTTGATCAATCGGTGGCAGCGTTTGAAGGCAATCCATCACAGCTTTGCCGCCGCTGAAGGACGAATACTTGAAGGAGCTCCACAAGCGGAATAAATGGAAAACGCCAACTCGCTGCCTTCAGATGGGTGTCCTGGTCATCATTTCAGAGGACAACCTGCCACCTACCGAATGGCGCTTAGGACGAGTGGAGTGCGCGCACTCGGGCGTCGACGGCTTGGTTGCCGTCGTCGATGTTCGAACCTCGCGGGGGACCATCCGACGACCTGTGACGAAGCTCATTGTGATGCAGAGTGAGCCTGAGGTAGCCCCGACAAAGCACTAACCTCCTGCGGATCCTTTTATGTTCTGTCTCCCTGTCCTCGTTCCAGTGTCCGCTCTTTCGAGCTCCCCACACCAACTAATCCATTTCTGTTTACTGTCTGATTCCAGCCAACCACCCTTTTCCGCATCTGTCTGGTAGGGCGGACTGGCCTGAATAAGCAATTGGCGGTTGACAATGTCTTCACACTCTGGGCGTTGGATCGCGGTAACAAAAAGATAACGCGATAAATGTAAGAGTAAGAGATAAAGTATGAGCAAATATATATGTAAACAAGTAAGAAAACTCTAGTCGACACCGCTCGACTAGGGTACACCCTGAACCCTGCGAAGAACTGCTACTCCGAGCATTCTTTGTTTGTTTTATATACACATGCATATGTTCGTTCATTACAAGCAAAACATACACACATACACATACACAGGCGCAAGCATACACAAGCGCAAGTCGGTGCGTCAGCTGTTCTTTGGCTGCTATTTGCATGGCGATGCTATGGGAAATTAAATGTTTAATAACTTTTTTTCTAGACCAGCGATTTTGATCAAACTTGTTGGGCGTAATCATGTCATCTATATGTATGTGTGTGCCAAAGCACAAGTCTTTAGTATTTGATATACGGGAGTTACAAATTTGAAATTGCGTAAGGCTTACATAACACTAAATGCAAAATTTGAAGACTCTAGCTAGAAAGATGAATTAGATAGAATTTTGTAGCTCAATTTAGATTTTCGTTTTTAATCGATAACAATAAAACGATAACAGTTATCGAATTTCTGAAACAAACTCGATCTTTTCGTGCTATACAGGAACCTACAAATAAAATTTCTAGCTATTGTAGGTTCTGAGATCGACGCGTTCATTCATACGGACAGACGGACAGACAGACAGGGATTGACCACACCGACGACATCCCTCTGAGCTTCGGCAAGCCCCCCCCCGATTTCTCGTGGGCTAAGCAGTTCGGGCAGTAGCGGTTGACGAGCACCGCTCTCAGGCGTTTCTCAGCGCTCAGGTTGAGCAACCGCCGGCACTGACGGAGTGCGTGAACTTCGCGGCACACTCGACACCGGTAAGAATCTACCCCGCGGGGCGGAGTTTGTTAGGTCGAGCGATCGAGGACCGAGTCGGAGACATATTGCTGCAGAAAAGGATGGTAAGCTGGAATCAGACAGTAAACAGAAATGGATTAGTTGGTGTGGGGAGCTCGAAAGAGCGGACACTGGAACGAGGACAGGGAGACAGAACATAAAAGGATCCGCAGGAGGTTAGTGCTTTGTCGGGGCTACCTCAGGCTCACTCTGCATCACAATGAGCTTCGTCACAGGTCGTCGGATGGTCCCCCGCGAGGTTCGAACATCGACGACGGCAACCAAGCCGTCGACGCCCGAGTGCGCGCACTCCACTCGTCCTAAGCGCCATTCGGTAGGTGGCAGGTTGTCCTCTGAAATGATGACCAGGACACCCATCTGAAGGCAGCGAGTTGGCGTTTTCCATTTATTCCGCTTGTGGAGCTCCTTCAAGTATTCGTCCTTCAGCGGCGGCAAAAGCTGTGATGGATTGCCTTCAAACGCTGCCACCGATTGATCAAGGACATGGGTTCGGCATGAATATCAGGCTCTGCAATAGATACGAGGGGGCCTCCGACCAGGAAGTGCCCGGGGCTCAATGCTAAGAGGTCCGTTGGATCCTCACTCATAGGGGAGATGGGACGAGAGTTGAGGCATGCTTCTATTCGACAGAGCAGAGTGGACAATTCCTCGAACGTGTACTTGATGGTAGACGTGGCCTTCCAGAATAAGGCCTTAAAGCTCTTGACTCCCGCCTCGCATAACCCGCCTATGTGGGGAGCGCTGGGGGGAATGAAATGCCAAGACAGGATATGCTGAGGAAAAGTCTGCACGACGCATTGCTTGGTAGCAGCTAGAAAGTCTCTTTCTAGCGCCTTGGATGCTCCAACGAAGGTTTTTCCGTTATCGGAATAGATGCGCTGTGGGCATCGTCTTCTGGGCACAAACCGTGAGAAAGCCGCCAGAAACTTCTCCGTAGTGAGATCGGATGTCGCCTCCAAGCGAATCGCCCTGGTGCTGAAACACACGAAGACGCAGACGTACCCCTTGGTGATGAGACAAGCTCGCCCGGTATAGTTTTTGATTTCGAAAGGTCCTGCGAAATTGATTCCGGTGTGCGTAAAGGGCCTGGAATATGTGATTCGCTCTCAAGGAAGGTCTCCCATCATTTGCGTCTGTTGACGGCGCCGGAAAATAACGCAAGTCTTGCATCCCTGCAAATGGGCTTTGATCAAGTTCTCGATCCTCGAAATCCAGAACTTCGTACGCAAATAGCGCACCATCAGCTGGCTGCCACCGTGCAGTGTGATGCGATGTGCGAATTGGACCAGCAAACGCGTGAAATGGGCGTCGTATGGGAGTAGGATGGGGTGACGTTCGTCGTAGCTCAGGGACTCTGCCGCTCGTAGTCGCCCGCATGAGCAAAGGATGCAGTATTGATCGAGATAGGGGTTTAAGTTTAACAAGGAGCTTGAAGGTGGAATAGTCCGTTTTTCGGAGAGTGCTCGGATTTCAGCAGCGTACTTCTGCTTCTGAGCGAGCCGTACAAGAATCTGTTCTGAAGAAAGCAACTCGTCCTTGCTGAGTTGCATCGTGGAAGGCCTCGTAGCCTTTGGGGCGACGAGCCGCCGGACATATGCGGTGACCCTTAAGGCTCGCCCGTAGTCTGAAAACCGGCCGCTGTAGTCGTCTTTAGGCGTGGATGTGACGGTGTGACAGTGGACCCGCTGCTCCAGTTGCGTGTCCGGGACATCGCAGAGAGAAGCTGGCCAACATTCGGGAGTTTGCCGGAGCCAATCCGGTCCATGCCACCATAGCGTACTGACCGCCAAGTCATCAGCGGAGACGCCTCGACTCGCAAGATCCGATGGATTATCCTCGGACCTAACATGAGACCTACTGTAGCCGCTGGTACTCTGGAAGATGCTGGACACGCGGTTTGCCACGAACGTAGCCCAGCTGCATGGAGGTTTATTAAGCCAGGCCAACACGATGGTGGAATCAGTCCAGAATTGGGAAGATGTCGGCTGTATTGGGAGCTCCGGAATCACTGCCACATACAAGTCGGCTAACAACACCGCGCCGCAGAACTCCAGTCGTGGAACCGAAACAGTTTTGACTGGAGCCACTCTCGTTTTAGCGGTCAAGAGATGGACACTCACATGGTCCTTATGCTGGACCCGCGGGTAGAGAGCTGCTCCGTAGGCTTTCTGAGAAGCATCGCAAAAGCCATGTAGATCCCATTTTAGGTCAGGTCGGATCTCTAACCATCTGGGGATGCGTAGCCGGCTGAGACCTGGATAATCCTCTAGAAACTCATGCCCCCTAAGTAATAGGGACGGGGTAGGGGCGTCGTCCCATCCAAGTTCCGTTAGCCAGATTTGCTGCATGAACACCTTAGCCCGAATCACGAAGGGAGCCAGCCACCCTGCTGGATCGAAGAGCTTTGCTATGTGGGACAGGACCTCTCTCTTGGAGACCGGATTCTTTAGTTGTGGGTCGGCAATGGAGAAGAAGAAGCATTCTCTCGTGGCTTGCCAGCGGATGCCCAATGTCTTGGCCGTACTAGCATCTTCTTGCTCGAGGAAGTCCTCATGCAGCAAATGCTCTCTTGGAAGAGCATGGAGTATCTCCTTTTTATTAGAAGTCCATTTCCTCAGCGGGAATCCAGCCGAGAGTAGCGCAGCGTTGAGCTCCTGGATAGCTTCGTGGGCGTCCTCTTTATCGTGGGCCCCGGCGAGGACATCGTCTACGTACATGTAGTGACGAAGGATCTCACTTGCCTTTGGATGCAGGTGTTGCACGTCGTGTGCTAGCTGTAGCAGGGCTCTTATGGCTAGAAAGGGTGCGTAGTTGAAGCTCGTAGTCCTGCAGATATCCGCTGCGATCTCGGTAGAGAATACGCTGGAACGGGGTGTGCTTGGGGTTAACAAGAATCTGTCGATACATGCGTAATGTCAGCGTTAAAGACGAATTGGAAGAAGCGCCATTTGAGTATCTGCAATGTGAGGTCGGCTTGAAGAGTGGGGCCGGAATGCAAGACATCGTTTAAGCTGACTCCTTTAGTGGAAGGACTTGAGCCGTTAAAGACGACGCGGACTTTGGTGGTAGTGCTGTCAGGTTTGAAGACAGCGTGATGAGGGAGGTAGAAATGATTCCCGTCCGTGGGTGGAGCCACCCGAATCATGTGGCCCAAATCGACATACTCCTGCAACACAGCGTCATAACGGGCTTTTAAAGGCGGGTTCCTCTGCAGCCGCGCCTCATTCCTCAGGAATTGAGCTAAAGCGATAGGTCTGGAGTGAGTCAAGTATACACTATTCGGATCTTTGAATGGTAGAGAAACTACATATCGACCATCCATCCTCCTTCTGGTCGTCTCCTGGAAAACTTCTTCACAAAGGACGTCTGCTCCTTTTTTCGGCTTTGCCGGAAGATCTTCCACCTCCCAAAACTTGGTGAGCAGCGCATCAAGTCTCACCTCAGGCCCTCCCGATCGAGCAATGAGTGCTTGGCGAGGCCTTGGTGTATCGGCTAGTATTGGCCCGCACAACACCCAGCCAAAAATGGTCTCCAGACCGACGAACTCGCCACCCATGTCCTTTTTGATCCGTTCCTCAAGAATATGCGGGAAGAGATCCACCCTAATCATCATCTCAATTGGAGCTGGCCTATTGTAGTGCGGATCAGCCAGTGGACGGTCTAAGCATTGGTATTGCACCTTGTCTGGGAAAGGACACGCTGGGATCGCCCCTGTCAGCTTGGGGACGACTAAGGCCAGAGCATTCACCTGAATTTTACTGTTACCAGGGGGGGGACAGTTTCAGAAGACACTCCTATTTTACACTAGCCCCGTCGCTTTGTCCCATGCCAGAAACTGCTGCGTTGGTATGACAGAACGGAGGTTGGACCAAATTGAAAACCCTCTCGGACAGGAAGGTGGAGTCGGCTCCGGAAATTCTTCACCCCGATGGTTGAGCGTTACGATCTCGGGGCCTAGGAGACCCCGGCCTGGAGTGGCCGCAAAGTAGCTTTGCGCATTCGAGGGTGGGTTAGACGTCGATGGACGTTCGTGCGAGTTGGATGGCTGCGACATTGAATTCAAGGTGGCGGACTCGTTGCCGGAGTGCAACAAGGTGTGATGGCGCTCCTTGCAGATATGACAATTATGCGCACTGGAGCAGTCCCGAGCTTGATGACCCCGAGCGAAGCAGTTCAAGCACAAGCTCTGAAGCCTTATTATTTCGGTTCTCTTTGTGACGGACATGTCAAGAAAATTTGGGCAGACACGGATCGGATGATTTCCTTTGTTACAAAGCCTACAGGATGCCGTTTTAATATGAGTCTTCGTTGGGTATGCCTGGACTCTCACGGTGGGGGCGGGCTTTCGGAACACAGACGGTACGACCTGAGCACCTAGAATCGACTTATGATCCTAAGTTGCCTCAAGCACGCGATAGCGATCCGTCAGAAAACGATTCAGGTCATCCCAGGATGAAACTGCAGCCTTATTCGGGATGGATTGCTCCCACAACAGGATAGTTGATTTGGGTAGCTTGCTCGTACAGATTGCTATAAGAAGAATATCCCAATTCTCTGTGCTAGTTCCTGAGCGTTCTAAGGCAGTCAAGCATCCTTGAAAAGCCGTCTGCTACTCGCGCAAGGACTTGCCTGATTCCTGCGCAACCATGGGAATTTGGAGCAATTGTTTGGTTTGCGTCATGATCAATAGTCGATCATTTTCGTACCGCGCAGTGAGATTGTCCCACGCGGACTGGAAGCCGTCAGTCGTTAATGGGGACTTTGAGACGATAGTTCTGGCTTCCCCGCGGGTTTTAGAGTTTAGGTGGCAGAGTTTCTCAACTTCTGCCAGACACGGATTGCGAATGTATATCGCAGAGAACAAATCGCGGAATGTTGGCCACGCAAGGCTGTCGCCTTCGAAAATCTCGACCTCACATGGAGGCAGTCGATGGCCTTGGGAAGTCGGAGGCCTAGCTGGAGTGGGAACCGTCTGAGCCGATATCTGCTCGATGCGTTCCCCGAAAAGAGTTCCGCATCGCACGTATATCATATAGCAGTATTCGTGCTTGGCCTTGATAGTGCTTAACATCATCTGACTCTCTTCAAGGTTTTGGGCACTGAAGGCCCAGTGGCAGCGGGTATATTCCGATTCCACATTCGCCCAAAGCGACTTCAGCTGCTCTAAGTGCATTTTTATAGAATATAGGGGACTCTCGTCACTTAGAGCCTCACTTTCGCGAGCCTCGAACATCGTCAAGGCATCGCATGTCGCAATAAAGTCAGAAAGTGACATATTGGAACGTTCTCTGAGCTGTTGAGAAGTGGACCGAGTGAGTATGGGAAAACCCGGCTCAGTCACGACTACCGTCGGAGTCGGAGAGATGCTCTTGTGAGGATTAGATACGGAGGAAGTGAGAGGACGAGAAGTTGGAGACCCGCTGTGGCTACGAGAGGTCGCTGTAGAGGTACGAATGGGAGTGCGCTTGGTTAGCACTGGACGAGGCTTCGACGGAGTTTCGAACGAAGTGTCTGTGGGACTTGGAACCGTAGGGCTAGCGGACTTCTTATCAGCCTTGGATGGTTCAGTGGACATTATAGAGTGAGCGATGGGGGAGAAAGGCTATTATCGGACCAAACCGGTGAAAAACAAGAAAACGCAACGTCAGGTAGACTGTATACGGATTAGTTATATGATAAACAAAATTTTTTTTTTTTTTTGTATTCTTCGTTGCGACGTGTGTAGTCCGAAAGCAAACAAATGTGTCCAGATTGTAGGTATATGGAGGTAGGTATATCAAACATCCCTTACAGCCAATTTCATACATTGCTGACATGACAAGGGGTTCACTTTAGTTTCACGACTAACTGTGCAATTTAACGCAAGCTGAACCTCGGCAAGTGCATCTTTTCAGGAATTTGGCTCGATTCGACAGCAGCTAACAGATTTCTGAGTGTACTCATGACACGCTCAACTTGACCATTCAGAAAATCGAAAACTTGAAAAACATCTTCCCTTATCATTGTCAACTAATTCGGTATTAACATCTTTCATGCTAATTGCTTTTTCAGTTACGGAACAACTATTTACAGACTTAGAATTCACAATGTCGAATATGTTTGTTGTCACGATAACATTCTGGCCTTGTCAAATAAAATTTCTATTACGTTATTACGTTATTATTACGTTTGCCTGAGAGTTTCTCTCTCTTACCACATCGTTCTGTTACTAAAGAGCATTCAACACCAGAATCAAAGTAAATTGGATAGATCTCACCTCGTTGAGTCATCTGCCCTGTTGGCTTAGCCACAACGCATTGGTTTACACTCTTTTATTTTATTGAGACGTCACTTCCAGAGCATCGGCTCTCAATGCCGCGTTTGAAGATGGTAAAACGGCCCTTCTCTCGTTGGGATTTTACTTTGCCCTCTTGTAGCGCTTTGCTCCAGCATTCTGCTACTTTGTGTCCGGCTTTTTCACAGAAATGGTGCAGCATAGATAACATTTTACTCCTTTTAATGTCAACTCCGATTGCAGATCACATCTGTTTACACCTTTGAAGTGAAGACAATTCGTTGCAAACGGCGGTCCATATTTGCCATATGCGCCAAAAAGACTAAAACGCCGATACCTCATTTTTGTTGTTTTTCCAGGCCGATGATACCAAACAGCAATCATATACTGCCAAGCATTCTCCATTAGCCGGGCGGCTACATAGCAAATTTAAAAACATCGCTGCCGGCGTCTCGTCGCTTCCGTATCATTGAAGAAACAATTCTTTAGATTTGAGATTTTCGTTAGCCATTGGGATGCAAGCAACGTGACTTTTCGATTTTGTTGTTGTTCCGATATTGAAGTTTGCATGGTCTTTACAAACTCCAACCAATTTTTTTTTTTTTTGCATTAGCAAAATTATGCGCCACTGATCTTCAGTAAATGTGGGTTATGTGATAACGTTAATTCTATCCATAGTGATTTACTAAGCGGGGCGAATTTCGTAGCTTATGCTTGATTCCACGTGTCTTTTTATTCTACTCTTACACGCAATTACTTCTTCTTAGCATAGACACGAACCACACTTGACGACAGCGACACAACTAGCGGCTGATGCAACATTACCATTATGATGAAATTTTGGTGAAATACCCAGAAACGCACAGGCACACACACACACACAGTGAGCAGTAACACTCCACACAATGTACACACAGTATGATCCGAAAATATAATTTTGGCGATTGCACACCATTTCCGATCATCTGCACCTGCCACGTCAGCGGTAAACTTTGGCAAAACGACATCATAGTTTTAATGGCCAAATGTCCACGATTGCTTTCAATTTTGTTTTGGGAATTCGATAATTGTACGCCACTGCTCGGTCGAAAATATAGTAGGTAGTGCCGATCCCACTTCTTATGTCGGGACGTCGTTATTCTTCTTCTTCCTTAACTAATAGCGCAGCGAGTTTCGATGCGCAGGCTTCACGATCCAAAATTGAACTGACTGCCTTTTCGTTTCTCTGCCCCGCACCGAACCACACTCGACGACAGCGTTGTAGCGCTGTCATCGCGCTATAACGGAACTTCTTAAAGCGACAAAATGCAAAAGACCAATCAGAGCACAATTAGCGGCTGATGCAATATTTCTTAGTATGATGAAATTAGGAATTCTGGTAATAACCAGAATTCTCATACACAGCAATACACACACAGCGCGTACGTGCAATACGCAGGAACAATCACATACAGTATGCAGCAACATAGTTTGCTTCGACATATATATATATATGTCAACTTGTGCATGTACGTATATACATATGTGAGTGAGGAAGACTTATGGAAATGGAAGGCACACTGGACGAACATAAAGAACTTATACCGTGGAACCTTGAGGTAGGTCAGGTATGTATGTATGTACACATGTGCTAAAGATGCGCAGGTCGCTATGGAAGAGCGGGAAACCTCGCACCTTTACGTGTGTGTGTAACTTATAAGAGAGTGAGAAGATCTATACTTATTGGGTTCTTTCCACCGATGCAAGCTAGAGGAGCGGAAGGAGATCCGGCTCGAAGGACCAATGTTTGTCGTAGGGCGGACCGGCCTGAATAAACAATTGGCGGCTGCCAATGTCTTCACTCTCTGGGGGGTGGATCGCGGTAACAAAAAGATAGCGCGCGGTTTTAATGTAACAAGCAGAAGGAGGCGTGGCAGACCCCATAAAGTATATATATTCTTGATCAGGGAGACAAACCGAGTTGATATAGCCATGTCCGTCTGTCCGTCCGTCCGTCCGTCCGTCCGTCTGTTCGTATGTATGAACGCGTCGTTCTCAGAACCTATAAGAGCTAGAGACTTTAAATTTTTTATGTTGGTCCGTGAATACCACGAAAAGATCGAGTTTGTTAAAAAAAGTCGATAACTATTTTAGTTTTAATGTTATCGACTAAAATCATTATCGAATGTTAGTTATAAAATTATATCTCCCACGTCTTTATAGCTAGAGTCCCCAATTTTTTTGTAAGTTTTATATTTATTTTATCTAATATTGATTTTTGTTAAATTTTGGATACCGGCTCTAAATTTCCGCACATATTGAAATTGAGGTTAGTTGCACTCAAAACCAGTAAATGAATGGGTTTACATTTTTAAAAATTGGAAAAAATGTAATAAAATATGATGAACATAAGCTGAAAATTTCATTCAAATCCATTAATTCGCACAGAAGTTATTAAACAAAACATTTGGCCAATCGGCCAAACACGTGACCAGCAACGCAAAATAAATTGTTTTCCTATGCATGTGCACACATACACACATACAAATTGAGCTGCGTGTATCTAGCAAATTCTAAGACCCACAAGTTTTAGTGTACATATTTCCAATAGATGGCACTATGATTTGCTAATTATCAGCTGTTCAATAAATCGAAACAGGGATGGCGCTATTCTATCGAACCATAGATGGCGCTATTGGCTAAACAATTGAAAATGATTTGAATTTAGTTTTCTATGCGTTTATACGAAATACTAATTATGCAGTATTTTAAAAAACGCAGATAGCGCGGGGTTTAGGATATCTCCTAGTCGGGACCCCCGACTAGAGTTTTCTTACTTGTTTATACCCTGAACCCATTGAAAATGGGAAATAAGAGTATAATGAACTTACAATAGCTAGAGACTAGCTAGAGTCTTCAAATTTTTCATTTAGTGTTATGTAAGCCTTAAGCAATTTCGGGTTTTGTTAAATTTTGGGTGCCACGCACCCTTCGCCTCAAATTATAACTCCTCAAATTTGTAACTCCCGTATATCAAATACTAGAGACTTGTGCTTTGGTACATACATACATATGGATAACATGATCACGCCCAACGATCAAAATCGTTGCTCTAGAAACAAAGTAATTAAACATTTAATTTCCCATAGCATTGCCATGCAAAACAGCCAAAGAACAGTTGACGTACCGACTTGCGCTTGTGTGTGCTTGCGCCTGAATATGTGTGTGTGTATGTTTTGCTTGTAATGAACGTATATATGCATGTGTATATAAAAGAAACGAAGTATGCTTGGAATAGCGGTTCTTTGCAGGGTTCAGGGTATACACTAGTCGAGCGGTCTCGACTAGAGATTTCTTACATGTTTTTATACCCAGAACCCATTGAAAATGGGAAATCAGGGTATAATGGTTTTGTGGAAATGTATGTAACAGGCAGAAGGAGGCGTGGCAGACCCCATAGAGTATATATATTCTTGATCAGGGAGAGAAGCTGAGTCGATTTAGCCCTGTCCGTCTGTCTGTCTGTCCGTATGTTTGAACGCGTCGATTTCAGAAGATATAAGAGCTAGAGACTTCAAATTTTTTTTGGAAGTTCGTGTATATCACGATTCGATCGAGTTTGTTTCAAATATTCGATAACTATCATCGTTTTAATGTTATCGATTAAAAACCTATATCTTCATTTAGTTATAAAATTCTATTTAATTCATCTTTATAGTTAGAGTCTTCAAATTTTGCATTTAGTGTTATTTGGGCCTTACGCAGTTTCGGGTTTTGTTAAATTTTGGATGTCACGCCCACAAATTGCCGCTTTGCCTCAAATTGCTAAATCACGTATTTCAAATACTAGAGACTTGTGCTTTAGCACATACACACATATGAATGTCACGCCCAACAAATTTGATCAAAATCGCTCGTCTAGAAAAAAAGTTATTAAACATTTAATATCTTATATTATCGGCCTTTTGCAGCAGCAGCAGCGAAGCTGATGAGTCATAATGCACAGTTAGCAGATTGTGTGCTTGTGCGTGCGTCTGTGTGTGTTCTAGTGCGTGCGGCTGTGTGTGTGTGTATGTATTGCTTGCTACATATGTACATATAAAAGAAACGGAGAATGTTAGCGGCTCTTAGCAATCGCAGTTCTTCGCAGGGCTCAGGGGTCTCTTTGTCGAGCGGTCTCGACTAGAGCACTCTTACTTGTTTTTTTTTTTTAATTTACTTCAGAACTCTGCACTGACGCATTGCATGTGTCTCAGTCTGTCTAAAGTCTCATTAAAGTGGTCTGGTACTACAGTGAGTGTTCGTCCAACAATAAAATGACCACGTGTCACATCTGCTGGGTTGTCTGCTGTTTGAACGTATTTCCATTCGACGCTAGGCAGTTTTGTGTCTATTTCGTCTACTCTAGTTTCGACGAATTTATCTTATTCAAGGTAGCGGATTTGTGAATCACTGTATGCTTGCTATTTGGTGTGATTTGCTACTATTATTGGATGTTTCGCGTTTGAATGCTGCATAGCATTTTGAAGACAGCCTCCCACACATAATACTGAATCTCCATCCTGAAAGGGGTGCGTGTTGTGCTCAGCTTTAATTTGGCAGAGCGCAGTTCTAGATCCCTTGAATGTAATATTGTTATCTCCGATGACCCACTTTTAATGGCGATTTACCGACTTTGTCCCATCTTCACCTAATTGTCCCATGTTGGGAGTTCCCGACGGGATCGTCACTTCATTCCTTCTTCAATGTACAGTCTAACTTTTAGAGCTCATCTATCAACAAGGTCTATTAATGTGACTCGAACTTCTCCGTGAAAACATTACTTCCGGCTGAATGTTTTCACAAATCTCCGATCGGTTATATTCTGAACTGAAAATTATTGATAGTTCTGCCGCAAAAAAAAATAAAAATAAAAAATATATATATATATATATATATATATATATATATATATATATATATATATATATATATATATATATATATATATATATATATATATATAAATTATTTAATATAGTTACCCGAACACAACATGAAAAGTCGCGGGAATTAAATGAGACAATGAATGTTTATTCCAGGCGATCCGCCGCGATTTGAATATAAACTTAATTTAAATACATGAGATGGTTTTAGGCTATTTAAAGTAAAATTATCGCCAGCGCCGCTGCCGCTGTCGGCTTTGGTTGTTGCATCACCAACCGCACCGAGCTGCAGAACTGCAGTGCTTGCGCCTCGTGCCGAATGTCATGTTATTCCGCAGAAGTCGCGCAACGTAGTTGCGAACCGCTGACTCGAGCTTGTGGGTCGTTGACACTGTTGAACCTGATAGCCAGACCCAGCGCCCCTTCGCTGACCAGTGATAATATTGGGTCAGCAGTTTTCGTGGGAACGTTCTGGGGTCGTTCTCGGGTAGCTAGGCGCTCACAGTTAACTACTCCCCCCTTCGAAGACTGACCGTTCTCGGTCGTCTTGTAAGTCGTCGACGGCGGCTCTGTACGCCGTGAAGTTTGCTTGTTTCTGATGTACTTGTATAGAACCAATCATCCCCAAAACAGGGAGCAAGCCACGATGCCGATGCCGAATGCTGAGACAAACTTAGTCTCAGATGTAATACCGTCTTTCATTTGCTTGATGTATTTAAGGTTTTGTTCACTTAAACGATGAAGGTAGACTTAGTGTAGGACTGTGGCCTGTAATGTTCAACAGAGGGGGAGCTGCAACTCCTGGGAATCGCTCTTTTAAGTTGTTGCGATTCACATATCTGGTTCGATTTGTCAGCGCTTAGGTGTCAAACGTAACCAGCTGAGTTCCAACTGAGACGACTTCGAGGCTATCGTCGAATACCACAGTAGCTGGTCGATCGTTGATGATGATGATGCCATCATCGACCACGGTTATGGGGTCAAGGTGGCTAGGTTGTGTTTCACAATGTGCCTCACCGCCGGAATGTAGACCTTGAGCGCAGATTTCGCTCGGTGCTTGTTCGCAGAACGTAGTCATGGTTATTGGCACGCAGTTTGTGACTGCCAAAACTTCCTGTCCTCACTCCGCTACCAAATGGTCCGAAATCTGCAGTATCGTATTGTTATGCGCAACCGGGAATATTGTTACTCTTTGACAAAGCTAACTTATCCGGGGATACTTAATAATAATCTTAATTACGTTAGAGGATTGTAGGATCTTAATGCTGGCTACATTTAACAAGTCAGTAATTGTAGTCCCTGTGAGTTCGTTCATAAGAATAGACTTAAGATCAGCATGGTCAAGTATATTTGGATTGATAATTTTAGATTTAGCAAGAGTGATAGTTAATATGAGGTTAACAATTTCAGTGATGAGAATTCTGTTCCTGATAAGCAAGGTTTCGTAGAGGTGGGCAGTATCTATTTGCTCTTTATTAGTTACTTTACCGTGTCGGTTAGTAAGTTAATTTGATTCTGTGTTTTAGAGTTGATTTCTATGTGCTTGTTGTTTGAGTCGACTAGCTGTGCCTCTGTCATTCTAATATTTTCCAAGTCATGCGCTTGGGGTGAGCCTGCAACGACCTTGAGAGCCGTGCCTAAAAAGTCTAAACTTCTTGCATTTCGGTGGCGCAAGTTAAGAGCAGATAACAAGCCTCGTACGTATCCGGTGTCTACTTCCAGCAGCTTCCGCATATGGGATTGTGGAAACATTTACGTTAGTCTGGCTGTCTCGTCAGTCATTCGAGTGAATTCCGAAAGATTAGTCGTGTCTCAAGTAATCGTGATCGTCCCAAATCAGTACGTCGCCGTCCGTGATAGGTATGTAGTCTGTCAAATGTGCTGTCGCTGTCGTCAGTAATATCGTTAGCGTCCCGTAAAACCTACAATGAAACCCAATTTCTATAATGTACTGAAAAACTTGAAACTTATAAGCTATAATTCAACGAAGGTTGTCCTTGTGGACTACCCTCCCTCTAATAAGGACCGTTGTCCCCAAGTCCGCTTTAACCTTCTCCTCGTTACACAACGGAGTGAGCTTGTTCCCCAGTCGTCGGTTTGTTTTTAGCAGTACTTTTTCACCGATTTCAAAGACCCTGTCTTTATGTCTGTTCTGGTTAAATCTGGCATTTTGTGCTACCTGCACTTTCTCTATTTTACCCCTTACATCCTGGTGATCTTCCGGCTTGCTTCTATGTACGATATCAACCGGCCTTCTGTCAGTAACTGAATAAATAGATCTGTTACATGCGCTCGTAGCTACCAGGATCAGTTCAACAGTATTACTGACGCCTCTTTGGAACTTGAGACAACGCGCGATTTCTAGGAGAGTGCTGTGGAAGCGATCTACTTAGCCGTTCGATGTGCTGTGTAAGGCAGGTGCGTTTGCCATGTTCACCCCAAAGTTGTTTGCCAATAGAGACGTTCTAGTATCAGACTTAAGCGAAGGCTCATTGTCGCAATAGAACATTTTGGCGTGGGGGAAAATTCAGTACAGTGAGCATTGGGGGAATAACATCATCAATTGTGCTATGATGCTATGTGCTGAACAGTTGCGAACTTTGAAGTTAGAAAGTATTTCCGGTCTGTTGAGAAGATGTCGACATGGAATATCTCTATACTATGTGAAGTTCCAAGTTCCTACTTCTTTGGATGTCTGTCATACTTCGCTTTTGAGCAAACCTTGCAGTTAAGGCTCACTTCGTTCGTGAGTTTCGTCATCTTTGGGAAGTAATAGTCTGTCATTACCTGTTTCACGTTCTCCTGAGCGGCCCTGTGGGCGCGATTATGCTCAATAGTGATAATTTCCCTTCTCTCATCACTGTTAAAGATATCAGTGACCATGTTTTTACAGTGCCAAAATTTAGTGACTGATTTCACGATGTCGATAAGGGATTTATTATTTACAAAGTGAATTACGTGGCGAGTTTTCTCTCGGAAGAGGATGAAATTCCTTTTTAAAGGAAATTTGGCCTCTTCAAGGATCATCTGGTTTATAAAACAATTGATCGGTTTCGTATTCGTTTCAATAGTGTAGGTCAGGGAGGCCTCACTATGCACTGTAGCGACATCAGACTTTGGCTCGTTGTTTTCGAGCGCATTTACTCTTTGTCGCGATAAGGCATTAGCTACGTGATTCTCCTTACCTGGTTTTCAGAATAGGTTAGTCCACAGCTCATTAATGCGCGCTTTCCAACGCTTGAACTTGGCATTAGGGTTGTTATGGGCCTGCCGTTTTGCGAGAGTACCGCACTGATACCGTAATCTGACGCGTCAGTGGTCAGATCAAATGGCTTTTTATAGTCGGGGTACATTAGTATTACGTCTTCTGAGGCGAGGATATTTCGCAATTTCTCAAAAGCGTTACGTTGCTTCTCGTTAAGTTCTACAACGATTTTTTTGACCTATATTTGTTAACTGTACCATTTTCACCCTCTAATATGTCTGAAAGGGGCTTTGCTATGGAAGCGAAGTCTCTTATGAAACAGCGGTAGTAGCTAGCTAAACCTAAGAATGACCTGATTGCGAAAGTGACTTTGGCTCTTCGTACTTCTGGATGGCTTTCACCTTTTCAGGGTCCGTTTTTGCGCCATTAGTTGTCACTATGTAACCCAAGTATTCTACACTACTTTTGAAAAACTGAGACTTCTCTTGGGCTACCCTCATATTTGGGTCTCGCAAACTCTTAAGGACCCATTCGACGTGGTCTACTTCATTTTCGGAGACATAGACATAGCATGACTTGCCGATCTGTTCCCGCAGAACATTGTGAATGGCCTTTTGAAATATGTTGCCCGCATTTTTCAATCCGAAAGGGAGTCGACAGAATTTCACAGAGATTTCCGAATAATACCGTTTTTAAGGCAAAATCATCCACACCCCGAGGGTATGGGTATAGTTTAGAATGAACAACCTGGTCGTCCATCGTTCTAATAGTGGCGACCACTGTCTTTGCACTGTCTTGGAGCGTTTGTAAACTGTGAATTTACTGACGGTGGAGTCTCGATGTCAAGAATCTTGGAGTGATTCACATCTTTGCAGCTACGGTAGTGTATTTTTTCTGTGACGCCACCGGCCGTCAATTTTCCTTCTCTTAGTCTGATGGCGGCATCGACTTGTTTTAATAAATCGAGGCCAACAATGCCGTCAAATGTGGACAAGTTGTCCAAAATAAAAAATCATAACGCTGTCAAAAAGACAGTTGACACCGTCGCTCTCGTAGCCTGAGCCATCTTCGATCTCAGCTACGTTTTCCTCGGTTTGTCTTCTGTAAGTCGGCTCTTGGTCTGATTCATCTGACACATGGTTTACCCTTTGACGCCTCTGATCGGACATGCGCTCGTACGTGTTTGAGCGTTTCATGGCTTGGCCCTGATTCGAATTGAACTTACCATAGCCTTGAGCCTTCTGAAAACTGGTGGGTTGCTTAAACTTGGATATTGATGGGTCGACGTCCATTGGTTCGGGTCCTGTCGACCTTTCTGTCTTTTAAACGCTGGGTTTTTACTTTGGCTAGGCTGAGCAACAACATTTTGCTCATGGGATTGAAAGATACTGCGAGCCTGGTTTTTTGACTCATTTCTTGCTCTCCCTTCTTGACCTTTAGAATAGCTCGTCGCAAATGCGTATCGTTCATAGGGGGCTTCCACCTCCTGGCCCAATGCCAGGGCAGAGGGCAAATCCGAGGGTTGAGCCGCGAATAAAATGTCGGTCAAGCTTCTCTTTAAACCGGATATAAATACGCGTAAAGCGTCTCCTTTGAATTTTTCACACATGCCCTTTGCTAACTCTTTGTCGTAGGTCATGTTTACTTTATTGTTTAATAAGGTAAGCTTCTCTAGCTCATCGTAGTATTGCAATATAGTCATGTATCCCTCCCTGAGGGTACACATTTCCTGTTCTATAACATGGATGGGTCTCTTATCGCCCTACGTGAAATTGAGGCGAGCTATGATTGCTTGAAAGTTAAGGGCTGTATTAAACGAGGCTAAGACCGCGTTTGCGGGTCCTCTTACTTTGTTTCGAATGATAATTATAGCCTGATAATGGCGTGAGCTACATACATAGCTCTCGAAAATCTTGTATGAGGCGTTGGCCGCCTGTCTCCAAGCCACGTATGTGTCTTGTGTGCCAAGAAATTCGGGCAGGCTTATTACTGCATCCATAGGCTCTTCACAACTAACACTAGGAATAATTTCTGCGTGTTTGTAGATTTTTGCCACTGGGACCGATAGCTGTGTTGCCCTTAGTTGTCCTGACACTTCTTCAATCTTTTGCCCCAGTTCTGCTCTGAGCTGCTGTTCTCTCCTACTTGGTTCTTCAGCTTGGGCTGCCAAAGCTGCTTTAATGTACGCGTGAAACTGATCTGCGTCCATATTTTCCCTATAGCTCGGTTTGTTTTCAACCTGACAATGATCTTGAAGTAAAGACGCTAAAACACTGTCGGTGCTACTGTCACTGTCTAGTCGCGTTTTACAATTCATAAGTCTTTAACTACCGGAAACACAAGTTTTAGCACAAGCACAGGAATCTCCATAATTTTCTTGCGCATTATTGTTTTATAATAACAAAAAATATCTGATCTTCAGAATTTTAAATGAAGGACTCACTTAGATGATCTCTCCTTATCTATATGTGCTAATGTTGCCGCTGCGATGCTGTGCCGTTGATGTCGTAGTTTTGGAGTTGTTGACGAGTTTTTTTATTTTAATCGTGAGTTACAGTGGTTGGACGCCAATTATTTAACATAGTTACCCGAACACAGAATGAAAAGTCGCGGGAACTACAATAAATGTTTATTCCGGGCGACCCGCCGCGATTTGAATACACACACACACACATCCTGTACGCAGCGCCAATCTGGTCAAGAGCAATGGCCACTCCCAGCTACAGTAGAGAGTATTCGAGCCACCTATAGATTAAGCGCAATCCGAGTCAGCTGTCAGCCACACAATAGCTCTGAAGCGGGGAGTAGGTATTGGTGGTGTTGTATTGGTAGCGTCAGCTTCAATTTTTCCAATTTTTGCGCGAAAAATAGTAAAAAAGTTTAGACAAGTCTAGGCAAACAAACAGCATCAGGCGCACTCACTCTAACAGCTGTTAGTAGTGCTGGAAACTGCTGCGGACAATCAGCTGCTCACCAAAAATTTGGTGTGCCGCTGAGTCTTAGCAAAGACAGCAACCTAAACGCTTGAGTGTAGTTGGAGCTACTGAAAGTAGAGCATAATTTCGGGTTCGCTGAGTATTTGAGCTGAGTTGTTTAGTCTTTAAGCTTAACTGAAGCTTCCAGGCAACAAAGTATCAGTTGTTGCCCACTACAGGCTTCTCGCCTTGGTAGTCGGTGCATGATGGAGGGAGGAAGGGAGGAAGAGCTGCAAGCCTTTGCGAGCCGCTCTGCATTGGAGCGATCACCGCCGCAACAGCAGACAGGGCCACAGCAGAAGGCTTCAACGACATTGAAGGGCACTATCCAGCAGATAGGAGCAGCCCTTGAGGGCCTGACGGCTTTATTCGGAGGCCAGCGGGATATAGCTGTGCCAATGAGAGAGGAGCTAGCCAGAATAGTTAAGCTTCACGAGGCGGCGGAATTGCTCTGCAACCGCAGGGCCACAAACTGTGAGGTGCAGACAACACCGCACTTTAAGGTCGCCATAGCTAATACCCCTCCAGGCAACAATATACCCAAACGCGCGAGGGACGTTGCCCCTGAGCAAAGGAGGATGCCCCCAAAAAAATGTAGGCCCAATGGGCACAGTGAAGTGGGAGCAAAGAAGCAAAGGGCTCCACAGACAGTCTCGGCAGATTCGAATCAGGCAGTGCAGCAGGCCAGAGCAACGAACTGGACGGAGGTTAAGGGGCGCAAACAGCACCACAAACGACCAAGGACAGACGCAATTACAGTTTCTGGAGTAGAGGGATGTAGTTATGCCGACATGCTGAAAGTTGTCAGAACTGACCCGAGCCTTAAGCATCTTAGTGGGGATGTCCAGGGGATCAGGAAGACAGCAAAGGGCGATTTATTGCTGCAGCTGAGCAAGAAGCCCGAGCATAGTGCTGAGGTGCTCAAGGAGGCTGTTGGCAAGGCCTTGGGTGAAAACCCTTACCGAGTCCGCGCAAATCGAGATCCGCGATCTGGACGAACTAGCGAGCAAAGAGGAGCTAGTCGAGGCAATTAAGAATGCGCTGAAAGACAGCTCACTCTCTATGGACGTCATTAAATCTCTACGTCCAGCTTTCGGGGAACAGCAAAGAGCCACAGTCGTCCTCCCAGTTTCCAAGGCCAGAGCGATGGTCGAGCTCGCCAAAATTCGTGTTGGATGGGTCGTCTGCCGTATCCGAGCTGAGGTGTAGCCAAAACGCTGCTTCAAATGCCTGGACTATGGGCACATTGCTGCTAGTTGCAAAAGCGAATGCGACCTGAAAGGTGCGGAGTGATGGGTCACGCAGCTAAAAGCTGCGAAAAGCCACCAAAATGCAGTCTCTGCGTCCGGAAACGCGAAAAGCAGACGGATCATGCGGCGGGTAGCTTTAAGTGCCCATCATATCGCGAAGCTGTCCAAAAAATTAAATGTTAAGGTTTCTACAGCTAAACCTGAATCACTGAATAGCTGCTCAAGACCTGCCAGAGCAGACAGCGAGAGAGAAACTAATAGAGGTAGCTTTCCTCAGCGAGCCCCATCACTGCATGATCTGCTCTCCCAGGTCATGGGCCATAGACACCAGTGACAAAGCAGCGTTGTGGAAATGCGGCAACTCAGCGACAGCGGTTGCAGATGTCAAGTCTTGCAACGAGTTCGTGCGCCCACGATACGGCAGCATATGGATACATAGCTGTTACCTGGCCTCCAGCATGCAGATTAATGAATTCGCGGAGGTGTTCGATGGACTAGCTGAGGACGTAAGAGGCCGGAAGGCCATCATAGCTGGCGACTTTAATGCATGGGCAATGGAATGGGGCAGCCTTTCAACAAATGCCAGAGTTCGCACTCTACTGGAAATCTTCGCGACGATGGACGTGGCTTTGCTCAACTCTGGCCACGAGTACATGGATATGGGTCCATAATCAACCTTACATTCGTCGCTTCGTCCCTCTTCCGAGAGGCAACATGGAGTATCAGCGAAAGCTATACGGACAGCTATCACTCTGCGCTTCTATTCACAATCGGTGAGCCATCTGGCAGGGCGCCAACTCTGTGGAGGGAAGGGTATCGCCTGGATATTTTCAACCCGACAGCCTTCTCGGAGGGCATCCAGTCGCTGGGCACATCTGGCAAGGCTGAGGCCAAAGCTTGCTAGCCAAATACAGAGCGCCTGCAACGCTAGCAAGCGCCTATGTACTGGTGGAATGAGCAGATAGGCAACTTCCGGAGTATATGCGTACACGCGAGACGAAGCTATCAGCGGGCTCGTGGAAGGCCTATGTTCGCTGAAAAGCAGGCGGCTTACCAGGTGACAAGACGGCAGCTGAAGAAGGCCGTTCGGACTAGCAAACGGGACTACTTCCTAGACCTATGCGACTCCGCCAAAGCTGACCCTTGGGGCAGAGCATACAAAACGGTAGTCAAAAGACGCTACGCTGGTAAACAAATGCAGCCCACGGATCGATTAGAGCTTAAGTCAATCGTGGAAGTGCTATTCCCAGATAGACTGAGCTCCATTCATGGTCGTGATTTTACATCAGCAAGCCAGGATTCGAGCAGCTCTGATGCAGCTCTCTACTGCTGAGGAAGTTATGGCTGCTGCCAGGGAACTAAGACCCAACTCTGCCCCTGGACCAGACGGGATTCCCAACAGGGCGCTAAAGGTGGCCATTGCTCTGCAACCAGTGGCGTTTACTGAGTTATTTAATTCATGTTTAACTCAAGAAACGTTCCCTGCAAGCTGGAAGATACAGAACCTGGTATCGCTGATCTAATTATGTTGGAGCTTAGTTAAACGCAGCCGACGACTAGCTACTAATGTATAAAATAGCGTAAGCATCGAGCGTTATTGTATGCTCTATTTTTTATGTATTTATTTTTAAGAGTAAATAAATGAATACAAAAAAAAATAACACACACACACACGCTCGCAAACGGCTAAGAAAAAAATTAGTAATATTACCCAATTTCGGAATATTTTCAGCAACTGGTCGTTTTTATTTTGTTTTCTGGCAATAAGGTAGATAACAGTGTCAATATTCATGAATAACCTAGTGTTACTCAATCAGTCAAGTGGACACCGTCCACATCTAACAGAGGGTATCGATGGCACGATACTACTTTTTGTAATCGTGAAAGGAATGCGTTATCGGCAACTTTAAAATTCTTACACAGTGGTTCAAAGCTTACTTTTAACAGTACTGTATAAAATATATGAGATATACAACCAAAATTGCTAGTCTCTTGTTTTTTTTTTTAATCTAATAAAATATTGGGATACCTTTTTCAAAAATATAGTTTTGAAACATATTAAAAATTGAACAATCAACGAAATGAATTCCACAACTTATTTCAACAAGATACTTTGCAGATACATAGATTCAATTATTTCAAAATGGAACGGTATTTTCATTATTTTCCCAGTGTAATGAAATCAATTTCTGCGGAATTTCGGTAGCTGATATGCATGTTCCCAGCCATTTTAAAAAAGGCTCTTCTCATAGGAAAATATATGAGATGGAGTAAATTATTCAACAATCCAATATCATTACCAGCTCGTCCGCGAAAATATAACACATGAAAGGCTCCATACAAAATTTTCAATTCAACAGACGAGTGTTATATTCTTCAGAAAATACGGGATAACCTAAGGCTATCAGTTCGAAAAAAGGTTGTATAGTGAGGAATAGCTGGGCAAGTCATGCCACCCAGAAACGTTTCGTCGTGTTTATGAGCTTCAATTTGTGGCGATAGCTAAGTACATAACTGGAACACATATTGTGATGTAGCCTTGTATGTGTGCATCAGGTGATGGAAACTTTCAATTTATTGAAGTGACTATGGATAGGTTCTACCAATATAATTATATTAGAAAAGTCAATATTTCACAAAAATCTGATCTAAAAAACGACTTACTCAAGGAATGGGCCAAAACTACGCCACAGCTATACCAAATAATTTTTAAGTTATTGATAATATTAGTTTATGTAGTTGTAATAAGATGTGTAATTGTTTTTTGTTGATGTTTATACTCTGAACCCATTGAAAATGTTCCCATTTTATCAGAGTAAGTTTTTTGTTAATAAAGAATTTTTTTATGTTTAAAAAATAAATTATATAATTTAAATATAAAATTGCATTATATTTCTTTGAATTTAGGTTTTATATATGCCTAAATTATCGGTTGAAATTAGTTGTGAACCACTGTTCGCATATACATATATATATACATATATACATTGAAATGCTAGATAAAAGTCAACCGCCTACACGTGAAAGGGGATCATCGTGAAAACAACTCACTATATAGAAAGAAGTATGTTAAAATAAACAGAAAAATTTAACCTTTCTTTTTTCACCAAGGGATACTAAAGCGAAGATTTACATACTTTTTACCAATGTTGAATAAAATTATCCTGCATATTAGTATTCTATTGTGTGTCGATCATACAATTGGTTTTATGCAACGATTGACCGCACCAAACGTACTTTTATTATTGACTGATGATCAGGATGTAGAATTACATGGTTTGTATCCACTTCAACAAACTACTAAACTTCTTGCAGAGTATGGCACTAAGTTTACAAATGCATATACAAGCACACCACTCTGTTGTCCCGCGCGAGCAAGCCTCCTAACAGGGCAGTATGCGCATAACCATATGACTTTTAATAATTCGTTAAATGGTGGTTGTAATGGACATCATTGGCGTACAATTTCTGAGCCCCGCACATTACCTGTGTTGTTGCAAAATCATGGGTATCAAACATTTTTTGCTGGAAAGTATTTGAATCAATTTAAAGGAGCTGAAGTTCCCCCCGGATGGGATGAGTTTTATGGCCTTCACGGAAACTCACGCTACTATAACTATACTTTACGAGAAAATATAAGAAATGTGAGCTATGCGGATATATATTTAACAGACCTGTTAAGAGACCGAGCAGTAGAATTTTTTCATAATATGAAAAGTAAACATCAGCAAAAGCCCTTTTTTGCAATGATTTCACCACCAGCCGCTCACGCACCTTTCACTCCAGCACCGCGGCACAAAGGTGTATTTTCTTATATGCGAGCGTTACGTACGCCAAGCTTTAATACTCCCAGTAAAGGTATGTCTGTTTCATTACTCTATATATAAGCTTATTTGATTCTTATAGATAAACATTGGCTGGTTAGATCAGCTCAGCATTTGACGAATTCCACTGTCCTTACTGTTGATAAGTATTTCAAAAAACGGTGGGAAACACTACTTGCAGTTGATGAAATGATGGTGACCTTAGTGACATTGCTTAAGGAAAATCAATACCTTGATAATACCTACATCATCTTCACTTCTGATAATGGTTACCACTTGGGACAATTTGCACAGCCGTTCGATAAGCGGCAACCTTATCAGACTGACATAAAGGTGCCCTTACTTATTCGTGGACCAGACTTACCTGGTGGTCTTTTAATGAACTTACCTGTTAGTTTGCAAGATCTAATGCCTACTATTTTAGAATGGGTCGGCTTGTCGGTCCCCGATTACGTTGATGGTCTCTCTTTTAAAGGTGAGTTGTTACAGCTGTATCAGACGAAAATGCAGTCCCAACATCGAACTTTGCTCATCGAGTATTGGGGTGAAGGAAACGATGAAACATATAATCCAGCTTGCCCTGGGAAGCAGACTGACCATTTAGCTGAATGTACACTAGACGTAGATTGTCATTGTCAAGATGCATGGAACAATACATACGCCTGTATTAGAGATTTCCGGTATAATATCGATCGGATTTATTGTGAATTCCAAGATACCGAGGTAATTTAAGTTGAATTATAAAAAAATTATATGTCAAATATATTTTATTTCATATATCTAGAACTTCATTGAGGCATATGACTTAATCCAAGACCCCTATCAATTACAAAATATCGGTTATGAACTACTTTCAAATGAACGGACTTTCTACAGACTATTAATAAAAAATCTAACAATGTGTGCAGGAAAATCGTGCCATATTAAATTTTAAATTCTTTTTGAAAAATTTCAATTTGTACACATTTTATTCAAATTAATGCAATATCAGGTGATTCACGTCAACAATGTTAAGCATATAAGCGGTAAGTTGATCAATCTGACCAGTCTCACAATTCACCTTAAAAGTTTGTTTTCTGCATATGTACATATGTATATAACTCTTGCCAATAACAGCTTTTCCTTTCTTCCATAGCTATTTAGCTATATTTAGCTATATATATTTAGCTATTGATCTCTGTCCGGAAGTATTAAAAAAAAATAAAAAAAAAATTTTTTTATGTTTACATAATATGTCATTAAGTTAAGAGACAAGTTTGACTTTGTGAGTATATTGTTCAAATCAAACTTGCTAAAAACATAAATGATTATAAAGCGAAGTAAGCAATGTAATCTTTGAGTTAATGCACCATTTTGTTCGAGCGGATCATGTTTCACACCGCATTGCATGGGAACACGGAACCATGTATAAAATTGAATGACCGAACGACCGTTGATCTATGTATATATATATATATATATATATATATATATATATATATATATATATATATATATATATATATATATATATATATATATATATATATATATATATATATATATATATATATATATATATATATATATATATATATATATATAATGTGCCAAAGCACAAGTCTCTAGTATTTGATATACGGGAGTTACAAATTTGAGGCGAAAGGGGCGTGGCACCCAAAATTTAACAAAAACCGAAATTGTATAAGGCTCACTTAACACTAAATGCACAATTTGGAGACTCTAGCTATAAAGATGAATTATATAGAATTATATAACTGAGCATCGATTTCGTTTTTAATCGATAACTTTAAAATTAATACAGATCGATTTTTTTTAACAAACTCGATCTTTTCGTGCTATACAGGAACATACATAAAAAATTTCAAGTCTATAGCTCTTATAGATTCTGAGATCGACGCGTTCATACATACGGACAGACGGACATGGCTATATCAACTCGGCTTGTCATCCTGATCAAGAATATATATACTTTATGGGGTCTGCCACGCCTCCTTCTCCCTGTTACACACATTCACATTTCAACAAAAACATTATACCCTGAATTCCCATTTTCAATGGGTTCAGGGTATAACAAGTAAGAAAACTCTAGTCGGGGGTCCCGACTAGGAGATACCCTAAACCCCGCTCTATCTGCGTTTTTTAAAATACTGCATAATTAGTATTTCGTATAAACGTATAGAAAACTAAATTCAATTCATTTTCAATTGTTTAGCCAATAGCGCCATCTATGGTTCGATAGAATAGCGCCATCCCTGTTTCGATTTATTGAACAGCTGATAATTAGCAAATCATAGCGCCATCTATTGGAAATATGTACACTAAAACTTGCGGGTCTTAGAATTTGCTAGATACACGAAGCTCAATTTGTATGTGTGTATGTGTGCACATGTATAGGAAAACAATTTATTTTGCGTTGCTGGTCACGTGTTTGGCCGATTGGCCAAATGTTTTGTTTAATAACTTCTGCGCGAATTAATGGATTTGAATGAAATTTTCAGCTTATGTTCATCATATTTTATTACATTTTTTTCCAATTTTTAAAAATGCAAACCCATTCATTTACTGGCTTTGAGTGCAACTAACCTCAATTTAAATATTTGTGGAAATTTGGAGCCGGTATCCAAAATTTAACATAAATCAATATTAGATAAAATAAATATAAAACTTACAAAAAAAATTGGGGACTTTAGCTATAAAGACGTGGGAGATATAATTTTATAACTAACATTCGATAATGTTTTTAATCGATAACATTAAAACTAAAATAGGTATCGACTTTTTTTTAACAAACTCGATCTTTTCGTGCAATTCACGGACCTACATAAAAACATTTCAAGTCTCTAGCTCTTATAGGTTCTGAGAACGACGCGTTCATACATACGGACAGACAGACGGACAGGGCCAAATCGACTCGGCTTGTCGCCCTGATCAAGAATATATATACTTTATGTCTGCCACGCCTCCTTCTGCCTGTTACATACATTTCAACAAAAACATTATACCCTGAATTCCCATTTTCAATGGGTTCAGGGTATAACAAGTAAGAAAACTCTAGTCGAGACCGCTCGACTAGGGTATACCCTGAACCCTGCGAAGAACCGCTATTCCAAGCATTCTTAATTTCTTTTATATACACATGCATATATACGTTCATTACAAGCAAAACATACACACACACATACACAGGCGCACGCATACACAAGCGCAAGTCGTTGCGTCAGCTGTTCTTTGGCTGCTTTGCATGGCAATGTTATGGGAAATTAAATGTTTAATAACTTTTTTTCTATACCAACGATTTTGATCAAACTTGTTGGGCGTAATCATGTCATCCATATGTATGTATGTGCCAAAGCACAAGTCTCTAGTATTTGATATACGGGAGTTACAAATTTGAGGCGAAGGGGCGTGGCACCCAAAATTTAACAAAAACCGAAATTGCGTAAGGCTTACATAACACTAAATGCAAAATTTGAAGACTCTAGCTAGAAAGATGATTTAGATAGAATTTTATAGCTTAATTTAGATTTTCGTTTTTAATCGATAACAATAAAACGATAACAGTTATCGAATTTCTGAAACAAACTCGATCTTTTCGTGATATACAGGAACCTACATAAAAAATTTCAAGTCTCTAGCTCTTGTAGGTTCTGAGAACGACGCGTTCATACATACGGACAGACGGACGGACAGACGGACATGGCTATATCAACTCGGCTTGTCATCCTGATCAAGAATATATATACTTTATGGGGTCTGCCACGCCTCCTTCTGCCTGTTACATACATTTCAACAAAAACATTATACCCTGATTTCCCATTTTCAATGGGTTCAGGGTATAACAAGTAAGAAAACTCTAGTCGAGACCGCTCGACTAGGGTATACCCTGAACCCTGCGAAGAACCGCAATTCCAAGCAATCTCCATTTTTTTAATATACATAAGTATATATATGTTCATTACACGCAACACATACACACACACATACACAGGCGCAAGCACACACAAGCGCAAGTCGTTGGGTCAGCTGTTCTTTGGCTGCTTTGCATGGCAATGTTATGGGAAATTAAATGTTTAATAACTTTTTTTCTAGATCAACGATTTTGATCAAACTTGTTGGGCGTAATCATGTCATCCATATGTATGTATGTGACAAAGCACAAGTCTCTAGTATTTGAAATACGGGACTTACAAATTTGAGGCGAAGGGGGCGTGGCACCCAAAATTTAACAAAAACCGAAATTGCGTAAGGCTCACATAACACTAAATGCAAAATTTGAAGACTCTATCTAGAAAGATGAATTATATAGAATTTTATTGCTTAATTTAGATTTTCGTTTTTAATCGATAACAATAAAACGATAAAAGTTATCGAATTTCTGAAACAAACTCGATCTTTTCGTGCTATACAGGAACCTACATAAAAAATTTCAAGTCTCTAGCTCTTGTAGGTTCTGAGAACGACGCGTTCATACATACGGACAGACGGACGGACAGACGGACAGACGGACATGGCTATATCAACTCGGCTTGTCATCCTGATCAAGAATATATATACTTTATGGGGTCTGCCACGCCTCCTTCTGCCTGTTACATACATTTCAACAAAAACATTATACCCTGATTTCCCATTTTCAATGGGCTCAGGGTATAAAAATGGATGTTTTTTCGGTCACTTGAATAAGAATACCTGGTAATACTGTTTAATTATTACCAAAAACGATAAACAAAATTGATTTTTAATTTTTTAGAGTAAGTTTATAACATTTATAACGTTTTCATAGTGGGTGGACCCGCCCTTTATTTAATAATACGTCGTACATTCGATTGAGCATAGTCGTATAGGCTCATTAGGTAATTTAGAGAAATTTTCGACTACGCAGTTTTCCGGCCTCTATTAGCGATTCATTTGATTCGTATAGTCGACCTGATCCATAAACTTTTCTAGAAAGCTAACCCAAAGCATTCTCAATAATATTGAGGTCAGGTGAAAACGGCGGCCACTCAAGCAAATCGACGTATTGGGACTGGATCCACGCTTGGGAAATTATCCTGTTGATAACGCAATTTGAGACTTCCTAAAAGATTTCCCATTTGTGGAAACGGCTTTTCAAAAAGGATTTTATAAGCCTTCGCCTTAATTCAGAAAATAAAGTTCGCAGGCTCCATAGCAAGATATAGTCCTCTAGACCAAAACTTGACCTTCACGACTATGATGGCGATTTAAAAACTCCTCTGGTTTTCGTAAATAGTCGAAATCGTATTTAAATCCATCGGGATCACCAATTTGAACTTTTTTAATCAGAAAATACGGTGTATTTCCATTCTGATTTCCACACCATACAAGTGCGGGCAAAAAGAAGCCGACTCCTTACAAATCATATTTAAAGATGTTTTTTTTTAATTTTTATCTTTTTAAATGATTGCTTGAACGGATAACTCGACGAACTGGCTTCTATACCTACATACATCGGATTTAATTTTGGCTGCCGGATGGCCTGAATTGGTGGCTTCTCTTAAAATTGCGCGTCTGTCAGTCGAAGCAGAATGCTTTGGGTTGGCTTTATAGGAAAGTTTATGGATCAGGTAGACTATACGAAACAAATGAATCGCTAATAAAGGCGAAAAAACGCCGTAGTCGAAAATATCTCTAAATTACCTAAAGAGCTCAATCGAATGTACGAGGCATTATTAAATAAAGGGCGGGTCCACCCACTATGAAAACGTTATACACTGCCATGCACTTGAATAGGGATGCTCCTCGAAGAATTCGTCACTCTGAAGTAGATGAAATTTCTTTTTTTATGCAGTCTTTTATATTGTTCCCATAATTTGATGAGTTTTCAAGAAAATTGTATACCAAACTTTTGTTTTTTCCCATTTTTTTTTTTAATTTCCCTGTACGTATGGTTGCACTCCTTGTAAGCAAATTTTGTTCCTTTTTCTCCACCAATAAGTGTTTTACTGCGGCCCAAAATATTTTTATACCCTGAACCCATTGAAAATGGGAAATCAGGGTATAATGGTTTTGTGAAAATGTATGTAACAGGCAGAAGGAGGCGTGGCAGACCCCATAAAGTATATATATTCTTGATCAGGGAGAGAAGCCGAGTCGATTTAGCCCTGTCCGTCTGCCTGTCTGCCCGTCTGTCCGTATGTTTGAACGCGTCGATCGCAGAACTTACAATAGCTAGAGACTTCAAAAATTTTTTTGTAGGTCCCTGTATAGGGCGCGCATATCGAGTTTGTTTCAGAAATTCGATAACTATCATCGTTTCAATGTTATCGATTAAAAACCGATATCTTCATTTAGTTATAAAATTCCATTTAATTCATCTTTTGTAGTTAGAGTCTTCAAATTTTGCATTTAGTGTTATTTGAGCCTTCTGCAATTTCGGGTTTTGTTAAATTTTGGATGCCACACCCTCAAATTGTCCTATCGCCTCAAATTGCTAAATCACGTATTTCAAGTACTAGAGACTTGTGCTTTGGCACAAACACACATATGAATGTCACGCCCAACAAATTTGATCAAAATCGTTCGTCTAGAAAAAAAGTTATTAAATTAAAAAAGTTATTACACATAAAAGTAACGGAGAATGTTAGCGGCTCTTAGGAATCGCAGTTCTTCGCAGGGTTCAGCGGTCTCGACTAGAGCACTCTTACTTGTTTTATATTTAAAACGTTGATAAGTTGAAAACAAATTAATTTCATAACATAAAGTTGTATGCATAATGGTGAAATCACTTCTGTCCCTATTCAGTGCACGTAAAAAGTATGCAATTTATGAAGAACTCACAGAATTTTTTTTTATAAAAATATGGTTATTTTAAAGAAGTTTTTGTTTAGTTACATTAATAGAGGATGAAATACTGAATAGAAAAATATATGGTTTATCGGTTTAATAAGTTTATTTGAGTCAAATACTTGCATATTCGATTTCAAAAAGCTGTAAACTTACTCTAAACAAGTAAGAAAACTCTAGTCGAGACCGCTCGAAGAACCGCTATTCCGTGTATTCTCCGTTTCTTTTATATTCATATGTCAGCTGTGCTTTGGCTGCTATTTGCATGCCAATGTTATGGGTAATTAAATGTTTAATAGCCTTTTTTCTAGAACAACGTTTTTGATCAAACTTGTTGGGCGTGATCATGGCATGGCATCCAAAATATAACAAAAACCGAAATTGCGTGAGGTTTGCATAACACTACATGCAAAATTTGAGGACTCTAGCTAGAAAGATGAATTAGATAGAATTTTATAGCTGAATTTAGATTTTCGTTTTTAATCGATAACAATAAAACGATAACAGTTATCGAATTTCTGAAATTTCTGAAACAAACTCGATATGCGCGCCCTATACAGGGACCTACAAAAAATTTTTTGAAGTCTCTAGCTATTGTAAGTTCTGCGATCGACGCGTTCATACATACGGACAGACGGACAGGGCTAAATCGACTCGGCTTGTCTCCCTGATCAAGAACATGTTTACTTGATGGGGTCTGCCACGCTTCCTTTTCCCTGTTACATACATTTCAACAAGAACATTATACCCTGAATTCCCATTTTCAATGGGTTCAGGGTATAAAAATTAAAACTCAATTTTGTTTATCGTTTTTGCTAATAATGAAACAGTATTACCAAGTATTCTTATTCAAGTGACCGAAAAAAAACATCGATTTTTTTTACTTTCTAAACAAGCTGACAAATTGGCAACATTAAAAAAAATTAAACTTTCATTATAAATTAAAACCAAGTCAAAAGTATAAAGAGTTTTGCCAGAACAAATAAAAACAATTTTAGTCTGTTCTTATTCAAGTGTATATTTCAATTGAAGGTAGTTGAAAATAAAGCCAATATATGAATGAGTTTGCATATTTCTAAATTGGAACAAACTCAATAAAGTTTGTTGATCATATGCTGAAAAATATGCAGAATTTATATAACAAAACGTTTTGTCAATCGACAAACACATGTGACCAGCAGCGCTATGCATTAACAGTTTCCTATACATGTGCAAACACACAAACATACTCGGTTGAAACTCGGTTTGAAAAATGTGGATAGGATGGGTCTTCCAAAGAGCGATCGACGACATTTTTCATGAGTAAAATAGCAAAACTTGCTATGTTTACGTCGAAGATGTTATATTTTTCTCTGAAAATAAAAAAGATCATGTTTAGGCACTTGGACTGGGTTCTAAAAAGTTTGTGCGATGTTAACATAAAAGTTTTAAGAGAAAAAACACACTTGTTTAAACGGAGCGTAGAATACCTTGAAACAACTCGATCTGGGCTTGCTATACACGGACCTACATAAAAAAGGTGAAGTCTCTAGCTCTTATAGGTTCTAAGATCGAGCTGATCACCAATATATATACTTTATGGGGTCTGTCATGTCTCCTTCTGCCTCTTACATACATTTTAACACAATCAATATACCCTGATTTCCTATTTTCAATGGTACACAAATGACTGAATCAAAATTTATTAAATCAAACAATAGGCAGGTGATTATAAATACAGAAACTCAGAAACAGATAAATCAGCATACCGCTACTGTTAATCGACTAGTTGACACTGCACGCACAAAAGAGGCATTACTAGCCAGAAACTGAATGTTGATAAAAAATATCAAAAATTTAACGCTATAGTCCCTATAGTGAGTTTGATGAAATAACATTAAGGGACCTTAACACCAGTACAAAAACATTGTCCACGTACTTATTGATTATACTTGAATTAAGTTAAGTTGAAACCTGAAACTTATCACGGTCGTGAATGTTGACATCATGGATAAATGAAAGCCCTGCTCGAATCCCGAGATAGCAGTCGGCGGTGGTTTTCTTATCACGTTTGAATAAAACGCCGTAATAAATGATACCAAGTATACGAGCCAACGTGAGATCATAAGCAGGATTCCTTGACCCAGTTCATAGTTAATATTAATATTGTTAACGAGTGACCCTCTCACATATTTTAAAGTAAACAAAATAATACATTGGCCAACAATCGCGCAAACACCGAAAGTTCTGTTCAGCGTCCTGATGGCTACGGTCAGCTATGATAACCTGATGTAGCGCATGCTTAAGTTGCATGCTGAGTCGGCTTGCCGTCTGTAGCTTTGCAACTTAAGATTCTCTTGTACTTGGGTTTTCTCATATTATTATATATTATTTCCGTTCAAGCTATGATTATAATAAAAACATTTCTTTGGCAATGGGCATCAAATCTTGCTTGTCATTGCGCCACAAGGCCAGTACATTGTAGCAAGCAAATTATATAGCAACTGAGAGTAAATCATGCTAAGCTCACTACGAGATAACGAAAGGATGTCTAGTAATATCAGCCAACGTTGGATCAGACACCGAAAACATAACTTGACCACCAAAAAAATATTGATATGCAATTTATCGTTGGGCTTTCTGTAATGAATATTACTTTGGATTTTGGTTGTCATTAATACGATGTAAAATCTGTATTATAAAATTTCATCGAGAGGAAGATATTCAACAATTGATTTTCCATAAAAACTATGCTATGCTACTAACGCCCAAAGGCAGCTACAGTTGCTACCAAAGGCACATAATGCTTATACATTTGTGCAAATCATCAAATCTTAACATGATTTTGGTTTACTTATCTCCAGAGCTCGCAAATAACAGTTGAGCATTTTGCGTGGTTTTCGAATAACAGTTTTTACTGAGTATTTGACGAAAATGCTCGCGAGCGAGCGAAAACAAAGGGTCTTCGCTCAGTTCGCTCGCGCTCGGACTACAACTGTTTTTTTTTTCGTATCTCATTTGTTTCGGTCAGACCGCGAGCGAACGCTTGAGTAAAATTAAGAAAAAGGTCTTTGAGCGACTGATGCATGTTCATGTGCGATGCAAACGTACTTTGTGTATGGTATTAATCAAAGTACGCAAAATATTCTTGCGTCGCAAGTTTGTATCGTACATTTACTAAATATTTTAATTTTTTAATGATATCAAGCTTAAACTGCCACATTTAAATGCGCTTGCACAGGTAGTTCTAACCAGCAACTTATTTTTAGCCCTGCATTTCATATTAAATGAACGGCGAAGTTCAATAAGCGCAGACAATTTAAATGTATAATTAGTTATTTAACTTAACAATAGGCAGTATAAGTTTAGTACTAGTTAAATATCATCTTAATACCAAAAAAAAAATCATTTTTTTACAACAAGCCAAATTAATGTAAGAGTACCAAAAGACCTTTTGCATTGACTTTTTCAGTCATTTGCTCACTTACTGAGGCTCAGCTCGCGACCAGAAAAATTTTCGCTCGCGAACAGATGTTCGGCAATAAAGATCGACGCAAAAACCCAAAAAACAACCCTCATGCGAAGACCGATTCAGACAAGAAAAAATCGCTCTTGCTCAGAGCGAGAGCGGAATATTTTCTTTTTTTCGCTCCTGCTCTGACTTTGAGCGTGACGAAAAAACGCTCAACTGTTATTTGCAAGCTCTGCTTACCTCTCAGAAGGGAAGAAATGGGACCTCTTAGAGAAGAAATTAATGCACTAATAAAGTAATGTAGCCCAAGAACTGCGCAAGTTACACAGCAAACAGCTTGTGGGTATGCGTGCGTATGCATATGTCGTTTACTATGAACATACGTACGAATAAAGACAAGTAGAATGATTGTAAAACTTAAGGTACTTTTCCCAAAATTGAGGGTCTCTCTTAGTCGGGGGCTTCCTACTACTGAACTCTGGCTTATTTATACTGTAAACTGAATAAAACAAGTAAGAACGTTGCAGTCGGACGCAACCGACTGCGAAATACTTTTTCACGTCCCTGCACCCCACAGGGGCATCTATCACATTATATTTTTTAATTAATCTTAAGTCCCCACTGTCACCGCTCAAATTAGCTGCCGATTACAAATTTTTATCGGAGGTCGACATGGCAGTTTCAATTTGGATTGAAGTTTAGAACCTTGCCTTAGCAAAAACACGCACCACCAAAAATGAGACAGATGACATCTCTCAAATTGAGAGAGGTGGCATCTCCGAAAATCAGATAGATGCTCGTTGGCGAGCGTAGAGGTGAGGGTTCGACCGCGGTGTGGTCATGTCGATATTTTTATACCCTGAACCCATTGAAAATGGGAATTCAGGGTATAATGTTTTTGTTGAAATGTATGTAACAGGGAGAAGGAGGCGTGGCAGACCCCATAAAGTATATATATATTCTTGATCAGGGAGACAAGCCGAGTCGATTTAGCCCTGCCCGTCTGTCTGTCTGTCCGTCTGTCCGTATGTATGAACGCGTCGATCTCAGAACTTACAATAGCTAGAGACTTCAATTTTTTTTTGTAGGTCCCTGTATAGGGCGCGCATATCGAGTTTGTTTCAGAAATTCGATAACTGTTATCGTTTTATTGTTATCGATTAAAAACGAAAATCTAAATTCAGCTATAAAATTCTATATAATTCATCTTTCTAGCTAGAGTGTTCAAATTTTGCATTTAGTGTTATGTAAGCCTTACGCAATTTCGGGTTTTGTTAAATTTTGGGTGTCACGCCCCCTTCGCCTCAAATTTGTAACTCCCGTATATCAAATACTAGAGACTTGTGCTTTGGCACATACATACATGTGGATGACATGATCACGCCCAACAAGTTTGATTCAAATCGTTTGTCCAGAAAAAAAATGTTAATAAACATTTAATTTCCCATAGCACTGCCATGCAAAGCAGCCAAACAACAGCTGACGCACCGACTTGCGCTTGTGTGTGCGTGCGCCTGTGTATGTGTGTGTGTATGTTTTGCTTGTAATGAACGTACATATGCATGTGTATATAAAAGAAACGAAGAATGCTTGGAATAGCGGTTCTTCGCAGGGTTCAGGGTATACCCTAGTCGAGCGGTCTCGACTAGAGTTTTCTTACTTGTTGTTATTTGTTTATACCCAGGGAGACAAGCCGAGTCGATTTAGCCCTGTCCGTCCGTCTGTCCGTATGTATGAACGCGTCGATCTCAGAACTTACTATAGCTAGAGACTTCAAATTTTTTTGTAGGTCCCTGTGTAGGGCGCGCATATCGAGTTTGTTTCAGAAAGTCGATAACTGTTATCGTTTTAGTGTTATCGATTAAATACGAAAGTCTAAATTCAGCTATAAAATTCTATCTAATTTATCTTTCTAGCTAGAGTCTTCGAACTTTGCATTTAGTGTTATGTAAGCCTTACGCAATTTCGGTTTTTGTTATATTTTGGGTACCACGCCCCCTTCGCCTCAAATTTGTAACTCCCGTATATCAAATACTAGAGACTTGTGCTTCGGCGCACACGTACAAATGGATGACATAATCACGCCCAACAAGTTTGATCAAAATCGTCCGTCTTGAAAAAAAGTTATTAAACATTTTATTTCCCATAGCATTGCCATGCAAAGCAACCAAACAACAGCTGACGCACCGACTTGCGCTTGTGTGTGGGCGCCTATGTGTGTGTGTTGCTTGTATTCAACACACTTATACATACATATATATATAAAAGTATATATATATATATATATATATATATATATATATATATATATATATATATATATATAAAAGTAACTGAGAATACACGGAATAGCGGCTCTTCGCAGGGTTCAGGGTATACTCTAGTCGAGCGGTCTCTTTAGTTATTTTGTGTTAATAAAATATTCTTTTCAATACATATATACAATCTGGAAAATCAAAAGACAAGGTCAAATGTCACAAAGTCATTATGTGGCGCGTTATTATCTCAGAAGCTGTAGACTTTTCAGTTTTGATGTGACAGCATGACGGACATTGCAGAAAACCAATATACTTATTTCACTTCGTGAAAAAGTGTAAATATATGAACACCAAAAAATTTAATAGGTTCTTAATTAGCTCGTCGTCTTGATGAAAAAAACAGAAAGTTTTAAGTAACTAGTTTTCTAAAGTAGGAACCGAATAAAGAAACCGCATCCGTTTCACAAAGTTAGTAATATAAAGTAACTGCAACTATTTGCAAAATTGATGGTACAACTTAGTGGGTACTCCCGATAAGAGCAAAGGTCTTGCTTTTTAGCGTACAATATTTCAATAATTTGACGAAATCTATTTATCATCTGTATTATTTTTATAACTTGAAATAATTATTGCTATATCTTGAGCAAGAAAGTAGAAAATCTCTGTGACAGACGGCAGAGTGGCAGCGAGAAGCGATGCGATATTAGACGACAACGAGCGAGAAAACTCTGCATGCATATTTGCATGTAATCGCTTAATATATGTCAGAGTGCGGGCGAAGCGAGTCAACACGAAATATGAAGAGAGCTGCGAGAGATCCATTCTGATACGCTATATCGCTTGATATTGCTTTGGTGATATCTTTGTTTTTGTTGCATACGAGATTAAATTTCCGTTATCTACGATGAAATATGATTTATTTTTCCCAATTATACATATTTTTATGCATTTTCACTAAATGCAATGTGGAAAGCACAAACTAAAAAAACTATTGTAGAAACAAGTAAGTGATTTGGTTTTCTTGAGAACCTTCTGCCATACATGAAAAGTAGGAATATGGGAAAGAAACTAATGTGCAGATCGGAAATGACAAAAAATAAAGTATTTTCCCATATTATCATGGAATATGTAAATAGTTCTGCTGTAAAATAACTAAATATAACTAGGTATTAAAATATATATGTAAAATATGCATGATATGGCGTTTTTTTTCGTTAAATATAGTCAAACATTGTTATTGACATTCGGGTGTAACTAAAAAATATATTTTGCTTTTTTTATACTGTTTAAAATTATTATTTAAAGTATGAATTTCGTTTGTTTTTTACCATAATAACATTAAATTCTGCAGATAAAGCAACAAATTCTATGTAAGATTATGAGTTGCAGTCATTAGACAAAAAGTTTCTTTCTTTGCTAAAAGCTTTCACTATGTCATGTCAACGCAATAATAATTTACCAATCCCAGCGACTTTTATCGCTTCTCGGGGCTACTCTGCAGTCAGCCTAATAACAAATGAGAGGACTTACACATTAACAGACAAGTGGATGCGTAATTGTAAATGGCTTGTTAATACCACATTTAATAAAAATTATACAATTTTCCAAATATCAACTATTTAGACTGGTATACCAGTGCGATCCTTAATCTTGCCAAGAACATTCACGTGTACCTTTGAAAATCCGCTGGATTTTGCGCCTTGTGTTGCGAAATTGTCAATACAGGGTGGGTCTGCTGTAGACACGCCAACATCCAAAGATGTAGATGACATCGGCGACGAATGCTTTGAGTCATCCATGTGCAAAGATTGCTGAGTACTGGTATCAAGTGAGGGCACTAGCGCACCGCTATTCGGCCTTATTTGAGAGGTTGCGGGAGTGTAGGCGGGCTGCAACTTTTCGATTTCGTCATCAATAGCTTTAAACTGCCAACTCCAGTTCGCGCGATAAAGAAATGGTCGATGATCGAATCGATTGTCATCGGGACTGTAGATTTCAGCATGCACTGAAGGTGTCAGTACAGTCATTTTATGTCGGTTAATTGCGTAACAGCGAAAGAAATGTTTAACCTTTTCAGCTATTTCTTTGGGACTTAGATCACTTTTCCAGGTAGCTACTAGCCTGCAGAACATGCTGTAAGGTCCGCAAAAAAATTGCTTGCGTAGGCGACCATATTCGCTTAATTCTGAATAGCTCATTCCCATATCCTCCTCATCAGTTTGCAGCAACTGGCCATTCTCTAGCAATGGCTCCAACTCGGCTGTGGGTGGAGCGTCGATAATAGAATCCAGCACAGTAATATTGTATCTGCAACAAATGAAAGTAGAATATTTTTTAATATATTTTAATAATTTAATATGAAGTTACTTACTGCTTTTTTGCATAAGACAGGAATCTTAGTAAGTCCGTCTTGGATATGCCGCCAATGGGATTAATATCCGCTGAAGAACAATCATATTTCGTTAGATAGCCGCGCAAGGATTCATCAACATTAGAGGACCCTAGAACAAGCAAGCCACCGGGCCTGTTGCGAACCCAAAGCATTAATTGAGCAAATATATAGGCTAATACCATGCGTATGCGCGACTGAATATTTTGTAGAGCCAAATTCTGCCGAGGGCAACCACCCTGCGTGCGGAAAACTGGTGTCAGTCCCGTTACTGCATTAAAAATCCCCAACAATGCGTTTACTGCTAAATCAATGCTTATCTCAATATGATAGCTGCCCAGTTGGTTTGCCAGTTGAGCCGCCCGGCGTCGCGTTTCCTTGCTGCTGTTGACGCTTCCCATAAAACATGTAACTAAAAGTCGATTACATAGCGCTGCTGCATTAATCGGGGTATAGTCAGAATCAGCAAGTATTTTGCGTATATCATAAAGCACTTGTGCATCGCCATGCTGCACAGCTTGTACTATTTGCCGGCACATAGAGTAAACTATTGTTGCAGAACTACTGGAATCGACACCTCCGCTGAGGGGTAAAAAAAATCCACCCTGACCGGAACGTCTTAAGTAATCCCACAGCCAACATGCTGGTCCTAACGCGATTTCTTCTTCAGGCGTAGAATACCTAAAGTGCAGTGGAGGCGTTGGGGTCTTAAATATGTCATTATGTGTAGACATCTCAAAGTCGCAGCGAATTCTCGGATAAACTACTGATCCTGCGGCTGATGAACATCGGGATCGGAGACTAACCCGGTATGCACGAATTTCCTCCAAATCAATAGTGGCCAAAATAACCTCAACATCTTGAAGTGCAAATTGCTTCCCTCGGGCCAAAACTTCACCATTGAGCGCTATGGCTGAGCAACCATTAAAATAAACTCGTTGGCCATCACATCCTCGTAAATTACTGAAAAGATAGGCACCCCCTGCCTTAAAACTCGCGTTGCATATGAGATCGTTGGTTATGTGTGCTTTTCGAAGCTCCATATAGCTTCCAGAACCGTTAACAATGAGCTCAACACCCGAAAGTGACATCTCTATATGTTTACTGCAAACATTCCATAGCTCTTCACATATCTCATACCCGATACACGTTTCGCGAGTCGCGATTACCGCATCCCCAAAAGCCACGGTTTCTTGACCAGTATGTTGTGTGATAAGACGGGGCAGAAAATATTCCTCCGTTTTCTGCGCTTTAGTCCAGGCAGTGAACCACCGGGACTCGCGATAGTTGCCATCATCGCACATTGCCATCTTGGGACGGATTAACAACAGTTTACGGTTAAAGAATGCCACGCGGCAATTGTAGGCGACATTCTGATGCATCACTGGCATGCCTACATCCACTAGCATATTTTCGCTGTAAATCAACCAAAAAAAATCAACAATAACCGCATAAGAAAGTTAGAAATGTGAATTATTAGCGCTAACCAAAAAGGTGACATCATGATTTCTAGGAATGTTTCCCAAGAGTGGAGAAATGTATCTGGTTCGCGAAAATGATCTTCGCAGCTGTAGCCACTGTCAGAAGCAAATAAAATATTTAAGTATACTAAATAATATAAAAGCTTTTTATTATGTACCTACCATACCTCCAGTTCTGGCCCAGTTCGATAGCTGGCACCCATATCCTTAGCCTCGAGTATTGACTGTAAAATTCTGGCCATATTACCTTCAAAGTCCAGAGCCCATTGGTTGAGAGTAGTTACTGCCACAGTTATTTTGCGCCCCATTTTTTGCGAAGGAAAAGTGTGGTCTTCCAATTATCTTAAGTACGTTGCTATCAACTGTAGCTCAGTGAAGAATATTGAAATACTCTGAAAGCTGAACACAATGCCAATTGCTTTAATTACACTTTTTAAATTACATTGACAAAAACCTTAACTTAAGCATCAAACCTAACAACATATTTGCTATTGCTATTGATGTTGCCAATGGTTGTCATGAAGTTATTGATTAAACAAAGTAATGAAAGCTAATATATTACCTTTTCCGTTTGAAATTGGAACAAAGACAGACTTCGTTGCATGCCAATCGTGTCATAGAATATATTTTTATTCAAATCTATGCAGGTATGTACGCTTTTTCTTCATAATATGTACGATTAAAACAGTATAAGAAAGCAAATGTATGTAGCAGTAAATAATAACTATATGTCGGATTGCATAGACGCATCGAACTCAGAACATATCAGAGTTTAATCATGCTATCCCACGAATAATATATTTTAAAGTTTTCATATCGTGGTCTACTTCAATGGTATTGACCAAAATATACCATCTGGAATTACTTTGTTCGTCATATATTTTTGAAAGTTTTTATTTGCATCGAACTAAGCTAATAAATTCTTCGCCCAACTGTGGATTTCAGAAATCGACGACGTTCTTGGTTACTATTTTATATAGTTGGACTTCTAAGAATTTGACAATATCTATCGTTAAGAGTTCACTTTTAATTCGATGATAGGGAACAAATTCTTATTCAAGACTTAGCCAACACATATAATCAAATTATATAAAATCAATTATAAATCAAGTGTGCTTTTTAATTTCGTATAGCTTTCAAGCAGGCCGAGACTGTCAATTCGATAGATACATATACACATACAGAGGCAGACAGCATAGTTTGATTTGAGCACGAGAAAATCCGGTTGAAATTAATACTAATTTAAACGTTAAACAAAATTTGTGCGCGAGCGTTTCTAAACATTTTTCTCTCACATCCAACATTCATATACAGGAAGTGTATTAACTATTAGATAATCGCTGTGGATTCTAGCCACAAATAGTGCAGCATGCAGAAATTCGCTAGGGACAATTGGGTGGCAAAGGCAGCGCATGAAAGTATTGAAACTCAACATCAGAAACAATGTGATGGTAAGTCGAAATATGAAGAATTAAGATTTTGTCATCGATGCTCGCCCCGTCTTCTTCTGCATGTTACATACATTTTCACAAAACAAATCTGAATATTAAATATTATTAAAGGTCGTTTTCTATCTTTAAAATACTGGTAACCTACATTAAAAAATGAATAATGTCAATTAGATCTATATACAATTTAGATGTATGGCAGAAACGCCAATGCTAGCATAAAAAAATCAGTGACAGATATATAGGGCGTACTGAAAATATCTCACCTTCAGTGTCACGGCAGCTTGCCAAATTAGAAAACACATAAATTTTGTGATCAAGATCATTGCCGCTTGCTCTTGGTGACATAATGCAATGTTCGGACCGTTTGCTGCCGCAAAAAAAATTTCATGACACCTGCTTGGAATGTTTCCAACATCTAAACCACAAAAATGTTCGAGTGAACGTCCGCTAATTACCCTGTATATTAAATTTTTGTTCACTAATATCAAAACAGATACCGTATAAAATATAAATAGATCATATTACAATTTTCCAGTTCAGACTTTATTTATATTTAAAAATATTTTACAAAAAATATATCGTTAGTTTAAATCGAATGCCCCTTCAACAATTTGGCTATTAATCCATAGTTATAAAGAAATGTTGCAATATATACTACAAATATAGTAGGTATGGATTCAATATAGGATGCATTGCGATGCATTAAAAATATAAACGAATGTTTGAAAAGTTTTATCTTTTCAACGAAAACACATATTTGAGTGATTTAAATTAGTAATGACGAAGAAAAGTTAGTACACTGTAAATTACCCTTAAAATAATTTGTATTAATTTTTAGGAACATACAATAATGCGCCTTTTTGCTTCATATGAATAACTTTGAGAACAAAAACAAAAGACTACCTTATAAGATTAGCTAAAGTTCAAATGTTATAAAAATAAAGGAAGGAAGCAAGTAAGAATGCTGAGCAGTCACGACTAGCTCGACCAGGAAGAGACCCTCTGAACCCTGCGAAAAACATCTTTCCGAACATTTACCATATTTTATATATGTACATGCATATGTCTGTACTTTACGGGCAATATATACACACACACGCAAGCACACGCTCTATTATGAACAAGTAAGACTGCTCTAGTCGAGACTGATCTACTAAGAGATCCCCTGAACCCTGCGAAGAACTGCGATTTCTAAGAACCGCTAACATTCTCCGTTACTTTTATATGTACATATGTAGCAAGAAACACATACTGTGTAACTGTGTATTATGACTCAGCAGCTTTGCTGCTGCTGCAAGATGCCGATAATATGAGATATTAAATGTTTAATAATTTTTTTCTAAACGAACGATTTTGATCAAATTTGTTAGGCGTGATCATGTCATCACAAGTTTCTAGTATTTGATATACGGGAGTTACAAATTTGAGGCGAAGGGGGCGTGGCACCCAAAATTTAACAAAACCCGAAATTGCGTAAGGCTTACATAACACTAAATGCAAAATTTGAAAGATGAGTTAGATAGAATTTTATAGCTGAATTTAGATTTTCGTTTTTAATCGATAACAATAAAACGATAAAAGTTATCGAATTTCTGAAACAAACTCGATCTTTTCGTGCTATACAGGAACCTACATAAAAAATTTCAAGTCTCTAGCTCTTGTAGGTTCTGAGAACGACGCGTTCATACATACGGACAGACGGACGGACAGACGGACGGACAGACGGACATGGCTATATCAACTCGGCTTGTCATCCTGATCAAGAATATATATACTTTATGGGGTCTACCACGCCTCCTTCTGCCTGTTACATACATTTCAACATTTCAGGGTATGAAAAGTGGTGCGTCTAACCTATGACCAGCAGTGTATATACATTACGAGCAACACATACACACGCAGACGAATCACATGCTCTGCTAACTGCGCAGTTGACACAGCGACTACGCTTGGTCTGCAATATGCCTAGTTTATAGGAATTTTAATGTTTAATAATTTTGTTTTTTTTCTTATGAGTTTAGAATTATGAGTTATTCGTATGTAAGTGAGTTTGCCAAAAGTAAAGTCGCTAGTATTTGAAATACGTTGTTTGCGTGGATTCTAAAACTTAAATATTAAACTAAAAACGAAATTTGAAGACTCTAGCTACAAAGATGAATTAGATAGAACTTTATAACTGAATATCGACTTCGTTTTTAATCAATAACATTAAAATTTTCATAGCTATCGATTTTTGGTTAACAAATTGGATCTGCCCTTACTATACAGACAATATTTCAAGTATCCAGCTCTTGCATGTTCTGAAATCGAGGCGTTTATAAATATACACTGACGACATGACTAATTCGACTTCATGGTGTCTGCCAAACCTACCATTTCAATAGATTTAATCCACAGTATAACACATTGTATACGTTCCACAACTTTGTTATTATTATCGGCTGCATTTTATCTTGCATTGTTTGAATTTGAGCGTAAATTGGTGTCAGGTTACCTTACAGCAACTTGCTGTTACGTAAAACTATAGCGACTTGCTTTTTGTTGTCTTTTATACCGTATTAGCTGTGGTGCGCAGTGTTCAACGCAAAAGGGCTCAGTTGATTTTGAATAACACGGCGAAACGCCGCAAACAAGTTTTAACAGACGGACGGACGGAAAATTATAAAATCATAAAAGGAATAATATGTTCAATACGCTAATCAGTTCTTAATCTGTGTATGATAAACATACGCTTGCCACATAACAGACAAAAATTACAAATTTTATAGTTATGTATTTCAATATTAAATAAATTGAATCTCATTAATTGAAGTTTTTTCATATTAGCAATTAGTTTGACTTCAATGGTAAGAGTGTATGTTTTCAGTAAATTGATCCTAGGCAAGTCGTTCATTTTAAGCCTGTATGTATACATTCCATGTTTTGGGAAATGCTTTAAGCTTTGCCAAATTCTGTTCAATATACATTTTTTTACTTTGTGAACAGATGGAAAATCAACAATTTAAGAAGCAAAATACATAGCCTTGTACAGGTTGAGTTACTATGGACTTCAATGGATTCAACACCGGTCGTGTGCAGTATCTGCAAGCTCAGTTATTTCCAGTTTGCACACTAACAACGTCCAATGGAGGTAAAAATTGTTAAATAAATTTATAAATGGATATATATTTCCCAATTCGGTATTATTGACTTAATTTATATCATAAATCAGTCAAAAATGGAAAGTATAGAACTTACAGAAATTGTAAATATAAACAAGTAAGAAAACTCTAGTCGGGGGTCCCGACTAGGAGATATCCTAAACCCCGCGCTATCTGCGTTTTTAAAATACTGCATAATTAGCATTTCGTATAAACGCACAGAAAACTAAATTCAATTCATTTTCAATTGTTTTGCCAATAGCGCAATCTATGGTTCGATAGAATAGTGCCATCCATGTTTCGATTTATTGAACAGCTGATAATTAGCAAATCATAGCGCCATCTATTGGAAATATGTACACTAAAACTTGCGGGTCTTGGAATTTTCTAGATGCACGCAGCTCAACGTGTATGTGTGTATGTGTGCACATGTATAGGAAAACAATTTGCTTTGCGTTGCTGGTCACGTGTTTGGCCGATTGGCCAAATGTTTTGTTTAATAACTTCTGCGGGAATTAATGGATTTGAATGAAATTTTCAGCTTATGATCAACATATTTGATTACATTTATTCCAATTTTTAAAAATGTAAACACATTCATTTACTGGCTTTGAGTGTAACAAATCTCAATTTAAATAGTTATCGACTTTTTTAACAAACTCGATCTTTTCGTGCTATTCACAGACCTACATAAACAATTTCAAGTCTCTAGCTCTTATAGATTCTGAGATCGTTGCGTTCATACATACGGACAGGTGGACGGACATGGTTATATCAACTCGGCTTGTCACCCTGATCAAGAATATATATATATATTTTATAGGGTCTGCCACGCCTCCTTCTGCCTGTTACATACATTCACATTTCAACAAAAACATTATACCCTGAATTCCCATTTTCAATGGGTTCGGGGTATAAAACGGGAACATTTACATTATTTTCTCTTTTGTTTATAATTTTAATTGGTTTAGGAATAGAGATAAAAGCCATGTAAAGCCTGTTTATTTAAAAGAATGCCCAAAACCCCTTTGCATTTTATGCGCTGAGACCAGAGCTCGCAAATAACAGTTGAGCATTTTGCGTGGTCTTCGAATAACAGTTTTCACTGAGTATTTGACGAAAATGCTCGCGAGCGAGCGAAAACAACGGGTCTTCGCTCAGTTCGCTCGCGCTCGGACTACAACCGTTTTTTTCGTTTCTCATTTGTTTCGGTCAGACCGCGAGCGAACGCTTGAGTAAAATTAAGAAAAAGGTCTTTGAGCGACTGATGCATGTTCATGTGCGATGCAAACGTACTTTGTGTATGGTATTAATCAAAGTACGCAAAATATTCTTGCGTCGCAAGTTTGTATCTTACATTTACTAAATATTTTAATTTTTTAATTGATATCAAGCTTAAACTGCCACATTTAAATGCGCTTGCACAGGTAGTTCTAACCAGCAACTTATTTTTAGCCCTGCATTCAAATTAAATGAACGGCGAAGTTCAATAAGCGCTGACAATTTAAATGTATAATTAGTTATTTAACTTAACAATAGGCAGTATAAGTTTAGTACTAGTTAAATAACATCTTAATACCAAAAAAAATAATTTTTTCCAACAAGGCAAATTAATGTAAGCGTGCCAAAAGACCTTTTCAATTGATTTTTTCAGTCATTTGCTCACTTACTGAGGCTCAGCTCGCGACCAGAAAAATTTTCGCTCGCGAACAGATGCTCAGCAATAAAGATCGACGCAAAAAACCCAAAAAACAACCCTCACGCGAAGACCGATTCAGACAAGAAAAAATCGCTCTTGCTCAGAGCGAGAGCGGAATATTTTCTTTTTTTCGCTCCTGCTCTGACTTTGAGCGTGACGAAAAAACGCTCAACTGTTATTTGCAAGCTCTGGCTGAGACTAAATGTTAAAAACTGCGTCTGAATAACGTTATGAGCTATTTGCTACTGCCAATTTTTTTAAAATAATATTCAAGAAGCATATTTGTTGGGTTGGAAGGATTTCAGACTTTATAATTACTCACCTTTAAAGATAAAAGTAATCATTTAAAGACAGACAGGGCATGTATCTGACGTTACAACGTTGTTGACGCTATGACAACGTCAAACAAACAAAATAAATTAAAATTGTCTTTTAGTACATAAAGTATAACTAAATAGTCCGATAATAATATCGCCAATATATAAAAACATATTCTAGATTTGTTTACTTATTATAGTATCCATATAACACATACTGAGTTGCACTTAAGAAACGCAATGTTGTATGTCCAATAAAAATTCAAAATGAAATTTAATTTATTATCGAATATATTTCAAGGAAATTAGAAAGCTATTCCACTTGTGTTAGTTTCTCAGAGCAGTACAGTACTTCCAATTTACGTTAAACACTAACGAATATTTATTTACATATATTAGTTGGGCAACGCTTGGATGTGCCATTAAAACAATGCTTTATTAATCACATAGAAACTGAAAGTCGGGCAGAAAACAAGAACATATGTACTTATTATCTACCAACTCCAATTCGATGGACTTTGATACTTGGAATTTTATGTAAGGATACAAATGAAAAAGTGAAAAAATAAAAGCTTAAAAAATTAACTTTCAAGTTATTAATACATGAATATGACGAAATAATTTTTTTGTTTAATGATTTTAATTTATATGCTCTTATAAGTAAGCACCATTCGGTAAGTATGGTAATAATGAGCATGCCAATCTAAAGTCTACTTGTGATTTTACGTGGATTAAAAAAATTTCATTTGTAATGTATGTAGGGTATTTGACATTTGGACAGTTTATATATGATTTTGTAATAACTTATCGATTTAACAAAATTTAATTTGTACTTTTCGTAGGGTACCCTGACTGTCCGGACACCCGCTCTTTTACTTGTTATTACAAATATTTTTATTGTATTCGGATTTCAATGTCGTTTCTTATATGCCAGCCAAAAGTTTCAGACTATATGCCGCAGCAAATGCAAAGCTTCACAATATTCGAATATTTAGGTTAAATACGATATAAAAGCTTTGCAGTCTACGTTATTGCTTCTATCTTTTAGTGCAATAAATAATATTCGCTACGACTGCCGCCGCCAGCCCCTCTCACTTGCTTAGCGCAATGCTGTGGCTGGGTGCCCAGTGGTGAGCGGTAAGCTAATTGGATTGACGTCGACGTCGACTATGGGGAGAAAAAAGATTTAACATTAATACGTTCGTTTAATTGGTCTTAGGTTTTAGTCAAAAACAAATTGCGCGAGTTGCAACGACGGGCCACGATAATAAAAATCGAGTATATCAGATATTCATACGTACGAGCTCGATTTTTCCTAGTTAAACGCCACAAAATTGAGCTTTTATTTAAAATAAATTCTTTGGGCTTAAAAACTGAAAAAATATGTGACAACATTGCAATACAACTTTTGATTTTTATTATACAAATTGCGACTAGTTTTTTTTTATGTATTCTTTTATATAAAGAAAGAAACCGTTGCATGTGTTTCGTTTATTGTAATTGCTGGTAAGCCTTATTAAATTATATCTGTAAAATATGTTTAATATTTGTATAGAAATCTGCTAATATTTCATTTGTTCGATTTATCTATTATATTAGCATTCGCTAACAAAAAATGCCTGCTTATTTTTGTTTAAAACAATTTCTCTTCTTGTATACATAAACATATTTTAAAAATAGATTTTTATTTATTTCTTGGTTTCGGTTTCATTCGAGTAAATTCAAGCAAAGTTTTGATGGATTTAACAATTAGAGAAGACGTTTATAATATACTTGGTAAAATTTTTATGTTGTGGGATCCATGGTAAACTGTTAATTAGAAATAGGGACTACAGTTTACTAGACGAAAATGTCCACTGATTTTTTTGTAGCGATATTTTATATTATTTTTCTTTTCGTTGTCAGAAATTATTTTCTAATTTTATACCCTGAACCCATTGAAAATGGAAAATAAGAGTATAATGGTTTTATTAAAATGTATGTAATAGAGAGAAGAAACGTGGCAGACCCCACAAAGTATGTATATTCTTGATCAGTGAGACAAGCCGATTTTGCCCTGCCCGTCGCATCGTTCTCGAAACCTATAACAGTTAAAGACCTTAAATTTGTTACGTATGTACATCCCTGTTTAGCACGAAAAGATAGTTTGCTTAAAAATCGATACGTTTTTCCGTTTTATTATTATCGATCAATACGTTATCGAAATGCAGTTATTAAATTTTATATCCCACGTCTGTGGAGCTAGAGTCCACAACAAACATGTAGATCATATGCGAAATTTAATAAAATTTCATTAAGTCATACATAAGTTATTAAACAGACGTGGGACCACCAACGCTAAGCATACAGTTTCCTTATATGTGTGCACACACATATATGTACATACATTTTTTCTAAAGTCGAAATGTATTTTAAAAGCAGAAAGAAGCAAGGTAGAGCCCATAAAATATAAATATGTATATGTATCAGCTAGACGAGCTGAGTTGATACAGCCATCTCATGTCTGTTAACCCGTCCGCCCGTGTGATCTCGTAAACCATAAAAGCTAGAGACATTAAATTATATATGTATATTTGTGTATGTCATACGCACGAGTTTTTTGTCTAAAATTCGCAAAACTCATCTTGTTTTCTTACTATCGATCAGAATCGATAAATCGTTAAAGCTGGAGCTTTCAAATTCGCTGTATAGAGGCATGTAATGAATAACAAGGTTTTGTAATTTTTGTGTGTTTAGATACATCTTTTTCCTGGTGCCAGCTGTTTTTACGAACTATTGTTTCCGTTAATTAATATATCATGTCATATACGTAATATTGTTAAATTGCTTATTTTACAATTTATAATTTCAAATTGTAAATGAAACATGTAAGAAAACTCTAGTCGGGCGTCCGGACTAGGAGATCTACTGAACCCGCGCAATCTACGTTTTTCAAAATGCTGTCAAGATTACATTTATTATAAACGTACATAAACTTAAATTAAATTCAAATTAAAATTTTTAGCTAATAGCGCAATCTATGTTTTGATTCGATAGAGGAGCTGATAATTCGCACCCCATAGCACCATCTAGTAGACGACATATGTGTTCCGTCTTCTTGCGGTTCTTAGAATTTGCTAGATGCGCGCACTTAACTATGTGTGTGTCTTTGTGTGCACACGTAAAGGAAAACTGTGTGCTTATCGCTGCTGGTTACATGTGTTTGCCGATTGGCCAAATGTTTTGCTTAATAACTTCTGTGACTTAATGGATTCTAATGAAATTTTCAGCCAATGATCTATATATTTTACTAAATTTAATCTGAATCCAATTTTTAACAAGTAAGAAAACTCTAGTCGAGACCGCTCGACTAGGGTGTACCCTGAACCCTGCGAAGATCCGCTATTCCAAGCATTCTTCATTTCTTTTATATACACATGCATATGTACGTTCATTACAAGCAAAACATACACACACACATACACAGGCGCACGCATACACAAGTGCAAGTCGTTGCGTCAGCTGTTCTTTGGCGACTTTGCATGGCAATGCTATGGGAAATTAAATGTTTAATACCTTTTTTTCTAGAGCAACGATTTTGATCAAACTTGTTGGGCGTAATCACGTCATCCATATGTATGTATGTGCCAAAGCACAAGTCTCTAGTATTTGATATACGGGAGTTACAAATTTGAGGCGAAGGGGGCGTGGCACCCAAAATTTAACAAAAACCGAAATTGCGTAAGGCTCACATAACACTAAGTGCAAAATTTGAAGACTCTAGCTAGAAAGATGAATTATATAGAATTTTATAACTTAATTTAGATTTTCGTTTTTAATCGATAACAATAAAACGATAAAAGTTATCGAATTTCTGAAACAAACTCGATCTTTTCGTGCTATACAGGAACCTACATAAAAAATTTCAAGTCTCTAGCTCTTGTAGGTTCTGAGAACGACGCGTTCATACATACGGACAGACGGACAGACGGACAGACGGACGGACAGACGGACAGACGGACATGGCTATATCAACTCGGCTTGTCATCCTGATCAAGAATATATATACTTTATGGGGTCTGCCACGCCTCCTTCTGCCTGTTACATACATTTCAACAAAAACATTATACCCTGATTTCCCATTTTCAATGGGTTCAGGGTATAAAAATGAAAACTCATTCATATGTTGTTCTTATGAGGAACTACCTTCAATTAATAAATTTGGGGATTTTAGTTCCAAAGGCATGGGAGATATAATTTAATATCTGCATTTCGATGTTTTTAATCCATAACATTAACAACATAGCTCTCGCTTTTTTTAAACAAACTCGGTCTTTTCGTTCTATACAAGGAACCTAGATACAAAATTCTCTAGATCTTATAGGTGCTGAGATAGTCGCGTTCATACATACAGACAGACGAGCAAGGCTAAATCGACTCGGGTTGTCTCCCTGATCAGGAAAATATATATACTTTATGGGGTCTGCCACGCCTCCTTCTGTCCGTTACATACAATTTCCCATTTTCAATGAGTTCAGGGTATAACAAGTAAGAAATCTTGTACGTTTGAGTTTCTTATACCGCAAATTACAAAATACCATGCCGTTGGATCGAAATCAATTTAAACAAATACATACTCTACTTGACAAATCATTGAAGAGCACTATATTTTCTGATCAACACAACTAAACTTGATTGAAAAATATACAATATATTTATTATTTATATATAGTAGTTTATTTATCTGCATTTTTAGCAGGCTTCCTTGGCAATTTTCTTTCAAAGGGTCTCAAAACAAATCAATTGATTGTTAATACGGATGAAAAAACATTGAAGCCAATTGCGAGACTAAAGGAACCTCGGGATTTATTCGCCCTGCCTAAGGACAAGGACAATGATTGCTCACAGCAGGCCCCCAGATGGCCGGTGGAATGCCAGGTGAGTTTATGAATAATAATAATAATATATGCATTCATTATAAGTATGTTTTCTTTATACTCATGGACGAAAATGAGACGAGTATATTGGTTTTATATAATGCCCTTCTGTTCGTCTGTATTTATGAGCGCAGACCATTATTTCTACGCTATTAAAGTTAGAGTTCTAAAAGTTTTCATATATAATTCATATGAAAATCCATTTTCCGGTTTCTCAGAAGCACTTTGTGAAGACAGTTGAGCCAGAAAGTTGATATTTGGTCTTTTAGTGCTAGAAGCGTATTATACCTAAATGTACTGTAATTTTCGCATATGTCTACGGCAACAAATCGGGAAAAACTGTATCCTAGCCAAAAATATATGACTATTACTCTTGAACACCGATAATTATAAAAAAATATAAACAAATTTCGGAAGTGAAAAATCGGAAAAATGTATATCTTGCAATGTGCTAGAGATTTTCGGCTGTGAATAAGTATTCCTCAGTCAGCAGTGCTTAATTGTCACATTCTTACTCGTTGGTAAAAAAAAAATTCTTTATCTCTTACGGGTTCTGAGATCGCGCATTCATACATGCAGACAGACAGAATGACAGACGGAATGCGTCCCAAAATGGACGCAAGTAATTTTGATAGAAAACACAAGTTTATAATTAATAATTAACAAACTCTAGTAGAGACCGCTTGTCTAGGGGATACCCTGAACCCTGCTTAGAACCGCTATTACGGGCATTTTCCGTTTCTTTTATACACTTATGTATATGTATGTACATTATGAACTCACATACACACGCACACAGGCGCGCGCACACACAAGCGCAAGTCACAGCGTCAGCTGTGCTTCGACTGTTATTTGTATGCCAGATTTATGAGAAATTAAATGTTTAATAACTTTTTATGTAGACAAACGATTTTAACCAAACTTTCTGGGCGTGATCGTGATTCATACGTATGTATTTGCCAAAGCACATGTCTCTAGTACTTGAAATGCGTATTTTGCAAATTTAAGGCGAAAGGGGCGTGGCATCCAAAACTTAACAAAATCCGAAATTGTATAAGGCTCACATAACACTAAATGCCAAAATTTGAAGACAAGCTATAAAGATGAATCATATAGAATTATATAACTGAATATCGATTTCGTTTTTATTAGTGCTATACAGGAACCTACAAACAAAATTATAAGTCTCTAGCTCTTATAGGTTCTGAGATCGACGCGTTCATACATACGTACAGACGGACATAGCTATATCAACTCGACTTGTCACCTTGATCAACAATATGTATATATATGTTTTATCCTCCATACAATTCAACAAAACCGTTATACCCTGATTTCCCATTTTCAATGGTTCAGGGTATAAAAATAAAAAATTACCTATTGATTTATTTAGTATACGGTATAGAATTATGTATGGAATAGCATATCGGGTAAATGGCCTCCATGACTTTGTTGGCTCATAAAACGTTTTTTGGAAAAATATTCTCTGACTAGCTGCATTTTCGAAGACAAAGGTCCGATGATGCCTCCAACCCAAAATCCGCACCAAAGAGTAGCACGTTAAGAATGCATTTATTTCTCAACAATCACTTCTGAATTTTCTGAGCCTCAAATGCGATAATTTCGTCGATTAACAAGGCATCAAGATGGAAATGAACCCCATCGCCTTGTTCGAAAAATCAGTATTCCATAATCCATTCAACGAATTCTCTTCGTTGTGTGTGCGCTCCATGTTTATAGCCCTGAACTGGCAGCTGTCATACCGTATTTTTTTTTTTTGGTTGACAACAAGTAAACGTACTATAGTCGAGACTTCTCGACTAAGAGATCCCTTGAACCCTACAAAGAACCGATACTCCTAAGAATCTGTAACATTCTCCGTTTCTTATATATGTATGTAGCAAGCAATACATACACACACAGGCGCACACACTCTGTTAACTGTGCAGTTGACTCAGCAACTGTGCTCAGGCTGCAAGGCGCATATGTTAAATGTTTAATATTTTTTTTCTTAGACGAACGTTTTTGATCAAATTTCCAGGGCGTGATCATGATTGCCTTGATTGCCAAAGCCACAAGTCTCTAGTATTTGTAATGTGTGTTTTGCAAATTTGATGTGAAGGGGTCGTGGCATCCAAAATGTTGTAACAAAAATCAAAACTGTATAAAACACACATAAAACTTAAAGCAAAATTTTAAAACTCTAGCTATAACGATGAATTAGATAGATTGTTATAGCTCACAATGATTTTTTTTCGTTAATTATTTTTATCGTTAACATTAAAGTTATTGATTTTTTGAAACAAACTCGATCTGCCCGTGCTCTACACGGACCTCCAAAAAAAATTTCAAGACTAGCTCTTAAAGGTTCTGATATCAATGTGTTCAAACATACGGACAGCCGGACGAACGTACAGACAGACAGACGGACAGGGCTCAATCGACTCGGCTTGTCTTCCTGATCAAGAATATATATACTTTATGGAGTTTCCCTTCTGCGAATTATATACATTTTAACTTTTTTTTTGCACCCTGATTTCCCATTTTCAATAGGTTCAGGGTATAAAATGTTATTAAAAATTTAATTTTCCACAATATAGACATATTGAAGCCCTAGTACGCAAGGTAAGCTGCGCAGTTTACAGAGAGAGTGCTTGTGCGTACGTGAACCAGAGTGTGTGTATGTGTTGTTTTTAATGTACATACAAATATAGAAAAGAAACGAGATTCAGATGGATCGCGTAGTCGAGTAGTATATATATACTTGAGGGAGACAAGCCGAGTTGATATAACCATGTCCGTCGAACGTGTCGATCTCAGAACCTACAAAAGCTAGAGACTTAAAATTTTGTTTGTAGGTCCCTGTATAGGTCGCGCATATCAAGTTTGTTTCAGAAAATCGATAACCATTTTCATTTTATAGTTATCGATTAAAAACGAATATCGTAATGTACATACAACCAAATATATTAAACTTGTACTCGTCAGCGAAAATTACCTTGTCATATGTAGTAGCTGGTGTCCTTGTTTATGTAATCTTTGGCGAATCGGAGCCGGCTTTCCTTATTTTTCTTACTAATAAAAGGTTTCTTGAGAGCAATTCTACCATGTAAATCATGGTCTCCGAGTATACGACGAGATGTTTCTGCACTACGCGACTACCCGAATTGTTTCTCTATCTGACTAACCAGTTTTTGAGCTGGTAACTTCGGGTTTTACTTAATTTGGCGCACAATGTATCCATCAGCTTTGTCGTTAAAAATTTTATTTGGAGCAGTTCTACCCTTATTTACAACTACGTTTACAAAAACAAAACGGGTTAATATGTTTTTGACTGTAGATTCGGGTAAATTAACGAACTCTGCACTTTTGCGACGCGAAATTTCATTTTTAAAGTGCTGTAGCACCAACTCCCGCTGATGTATTGTTGTGCGATTTCCCATTTTTACAAATACGCGTTTCCTTAAAAAAATCACTCTTTAAATGGGAAAAATGCTTCAACTTCACGTTGCGAATTCAATAATTTAAACAAAAACTCAAAAATTACCGTTTAATTCCATTTTACGCGATTGTACCTGTTCTTAAAACAGTGTGGGAAAAATAAGCTGTGCCTTGAAATTATGAGTTGATTTAGTTTATTATTTTCTTACTATTTTTATACCCTGAACCCATTGAAAATGGGAATTCAGGGTATAATGTTTTTGTTAAAATGTGAATGTATGTAACAGGCAGAAAGAGGCGTGGCAGACCCCATAAAGTATATATATTCTTGATCAAGGAGACAAGCCGAGTCGATTTAGCCATGTCCGTCTGTCTGTCTGTCCGTCCGTCCGTCTGTCCGTATGTATGAACGCGTCGATCTCAGAACTTACAATAGCTAGAGACTTAAATTTTATTTTGTAAGTCCCTGTATAAGGCGCGCATATCGAGTTTGTTTCAGAAATACGATAACTGTTGTCGTATTATTGTTATCGATTAAAAACGAAAATATAAATTCAGCTATAAAATTCTATCTAATTCATCTTTCTAGCTAGTCTTCAAATTTTGCTTTTAGTGTTATGTAAGCCTTACGCAATTTCGGTTTTTGTTAAATTTTGGGTGCCACGCCCCCTTCGCCTCTAATTTATAACTCCCGTATATCAAATACTAGAGACTTGTGCTTTGGCACATACATACATGTGGATGACATGATCACGCCCAACAAGTTTGATCAAAATCGTTCGTCTAGAAAAAAAGTTATTAAACATTTAATTTCCCATACAAAGGCATGCAAATAGCAGCCAAACAACAGCTGACGCACCGACTTGCGCTTGTGTGTGCCTGCGCCTGTGTATGTGTGTGTGTATGTTTTGCTTGTAATGAACGTATATATACATGTGTATATAAAAGAAATGAAGAATGCTTGGAATAGAGGTTCTTCGCAGGGTTCAGGGTATACCCTAGTCGAGCGGTCTCCACTAGAGTTTTCTTACTTGTTTATACCCTGAACCCATTGAAAATGGGAATTCAGGGTATAATGTTTTTTTTTGAAATGTATGTAACAGGGAGAATGAGGCGTGGCAGACCCCATAAAGTATATATATTCTTGATCAGGGAGACAAGCCGAGTCGATTTAGCCCTGTCAGTCTGTCCGTATGTATGAACGCGTCGATCTCAGAAGATATAAGAGCTAGAGACTTCAAATTTTTTTGGAAGTTCGTGTATTTCACGATTCGATCGAGTTTGTTTCAAATATTCGATAACTATCATCGTTTTAATGTTATCGATTAAAAACCGATATCTTCATTTAGTTATAAAATTCTATTTTATTCATCTTTATAGTTAGAGTCTTCAAATTTAGTGTGCATTTAGTGCATTTAGTGTTATCTAAATTGAAAATCTATCTAATGCATCTTTCTAGCTAGAGTCTTCAAATTTTGCATTTAGTTGTATTTGAGCTTTCTGCAATTTCGGGTTTTGTTAAATTTTTGATGCCACGCCCTCAAATTGCCCCTTCGCCTCAATTTGCTAAATCACGTATTTCATTACTAGAGACTTGTGCTTTGGCACATACACACATATAGATGTCATGATCACGCCCAACAAATTTGATCAAAATCGTTCGTCTAGAAAAAAAGTTATTAAACATTTAATATCTCATATTATCGGCGTCTTGCAGCAGCAGCGAAGCTGATGAGTCATAATGCACAGTTACCAGATTGTGTGCTTATGCGTACGTCTGTGTGTGTTCTTGAGCGTGCGTCTGTGTGTGTGTATGTATTGCTTGCTACATACATATGTACACATGTATAAAAGTAACGAAGAATGTTAGCGGTTCTTAGCAATCGAAGTTCTTCGCAGGGTTCAGTGGATCTCTTAGTCGAGTAGTCTCGACTAGAGCACTCTTACTTGTTTTTGTTAGTTTTATATTTATTTTATGTAATATTGATTTTTGTTAAATTGAGGTTAGTTTCACTCAAAGCCAATAAATGAATGGGTTTGCATTTTTAGAAATTGGAAAAAATCTAATAAAATATGTTGATCAAAGGCTAAAATTTTCCAATCCATTCATTTACGCAGAAGTTATTAATCAAAAAATTTGGCCAATCGGCCAAACACGTGATCAGCAACGCAAAACAAATTGTTTTCCTATACATGTGCACACATACACACATACACATTGAGCTGCGTGCATCTAGCAAATTCTAAAACCCACAAGTTTTAGTGTACATATTTCCAATAGATGGCGCTATGATTTGCTAATTATAAGATGTTCAATCAATCGAACCATAGATGGCGCTATTGGCTAAACAATTGAAAATGAATTGAATTTAATTTTCTGAGCGTTTATACGAAATGCTAATTATGCAGTTGGTGACATCGGATACCATGGGTAGCTACGCATATATAACAAAAAAGTTGTTTCACAAAATGAGCGAAATTTTTCCGAATTTATGTAGAAGTTGGAAGAAATGGCGATTAAAATGACGTTAAATTTATTTAAAAGATCTTCGCTGAAGTTGGTAATTGCTGAAAGGCAAAAGCTCTTCTTGCCGTATTACCATCATTGCTATTGCCCCATCCATTGTGCTTTGGCATGCTTATCCGTAGGCCCATTTCGTTGCAAAATTTGAACATATTTTTCCGTTTGCTCATTTCAATCTTGTCATAACCTTTTATATACCATTTTTATACCCTGAGCCCATTGAAAATGGGAATTCAGGGTATAATGTTTTTGTTGAAATGTGAATGTATGTATCAGGCAGAAGGAGGCGTGGCAGACCCCATAAAGTATATATATTCTTGATCAGGGAGACATGCCGAGTCGATTTAGCCCTGTCCGCCTGTCCGTCCGTCTGTCTGTCCGTATGTATGAACGCGTCGTTCTCAGAACCTATAAGAGCTAGAGACTTGAAATTTTTTATGTAGGTCTGTGAATAGCACGAAAAGATCGAGTTTGTTATAAAAAAAAGTCGATACCTATTTTAGTTTTAATGTTATCGATTAAAAACATTATCGAATGTTAGTTATAAAATTATATCTCCCACGTCTTTATAGCTAGAGTCCCCAATTTTTTTAAGTTTTACATTTATTTTATCTAATTTTCATTTTTGTTTGAATTTTGGATACCGGCTCCAAATTTCCCCATATATTTAAATTGAGGTCAGTTGCACTCAAAGCCAGTAAATGAATGGGTTTGCTTTTTTAAAAATTGGAAAAAATGTAATAAAATATGATGAACATAAGCTGAAAGTTTCATTCAAATCCATTAATTCGCGCAGAAGTTATTAAACAAAACATTTGGCCAATCGGCCAAACACGTGACCAGCAACGCAAAACAAATCGTTTTCCTATACATGTGCACACATTCACACACACACACACATTAAACTGCGTGCATCTAGAAAATTCTAAGACCCGCAAGTTTTAGTGTACATATTTCCAATAGATGGCGCTATGATTTGCTAATTATCAGCTGTTCAATAAATCGAAACAGGGATGGCGCTATTCTATCGAACCATAGATGGCGCTATTGGCTAAACAATTGAAAATGAATTGAATTTAGTTTTCTATGCGTTTATACGAAATACTAATTATGCAGTATTTTAAAAAACGCAGATAGAGCGGGGTTTAGGGTATCTCCTAGTCGGGACCCCCGACTAGAGTTTTCTTACTTGTTAAAATTCTATTTTAAATGATATTCAAGACAAATTCTAACAAGCAAGAAAACTCTAGTCGAGACCGCTCGACTAGGGTATACCCGGAACACTGCAAAGAACCGCTATTCCAAGCAATCTCCGTTTCTTTTATATACACATGTAGATGTATGTTCATTACAAGCAACACATACACACACAGGCGCACGCTCACACAAGCGCAAGCCGCTGCGTCAGCTGTGTCTTGGATGGTATTTTAATGCGATTGTTATGGGAAATTAAATGTTTAATAACTTTTTTTCTACAGCAAAAAGTTTGATCAAACTTGTTGGGCGTAATCATGTCATATGTATGTATGTGCCAAAGCACAAGTCTGTAGTATTTGAAATACGGGACAAACTTGAGGCGATGGGGGCGTGGAATCCAAAATTTAACAAAATCTAAAATTGTGTAAAGCTCGTATAACACTAAAAGAAAAATTTGAAGACTCTATCTTGAAAGATAAATTAGATCGAATTTTATAGCTGAATTTAGATTTTCGTTTTTAATCGATAACAATAAATCGATAACAGTTATCGAATTTCTGAAACAAACTCGATATGCGCGCCCTATGAATTCCCATTTTCAATGGGTAAATAATGATATATTAACGTCGAAAAATCGACTTTATGCCTAGAAAAACGGCATCTGGACCATAGTGCAGTGTCCCAGTATGTATATAAAAAAAGCTAGTATATTTGTAGCTAGTATATTTAATATTTAATCCCAAATTATGTTGGATTTAAGCCATTCAACTATGTTTCAGGTCATTGGGGAGCGTATTATACACATTCCTTATGTCCCAGTGCAGCCCGAACCACTTAATATGCCAACGGGAAATGAACTCAAGCCGCGACCAGTTGGTGAGGAAAACGGAATTGTTGTTTTTTCCTACTGTCCTATAAGTGCTGTAAACTATGTGAGTACTACAATTTTATTTCTTGTGATACCAATAAGCACAAACAGCACACTTACAAATAACAAGTTTGGGAGGGCAGCCATAAGATGGTGATTTCGGTAAAAATATATATGTTGGGGTTTTATTATAATCTTATTGACTTTTAACAATATAACAGGGGAGCACAAATGTAAAAATCAAGACAGAGGATAAGTCAAGTGAAGATTCGGATGACTCTTCGGATTCTAGGAATGAATTCATAGCTGTAAATCGAAAAACGTCGCTTCAATCGGGAAAAACACAGTTGAATAGTGTATCTGAAATATTAAATAGATTGGATGATCACTCTACGAGCAACTCTCAGGATGACGACGACTACGATGTGAGTGTCGATGGTCAGGAGGCTTGTGAGAAACCCGTTATTCAAAGTCTCACTGACCTGAAAAAAAAACGGTTGGGTAATACTCCACTACAACATACTGCAGATGCCACCAAGATAGCCATAAAGGACACTAACAAAATAGACGATATTTGGAAGAACAATAGTACTGAGTACAAGCCCGCTTCGCCGCATTACGTTCTCAGTCAGTTTGGCAAAAATGTATCTAAGGCGATAATAGAAAAGATGATCGATTACGAAGAAAACCCCTTGACTGGTACTAGCAGCCTTACCTCAGAAAAGGTACAAAATAAATATGCAGTTACACCTTTTAAGCTTCCCAAAACAAACATTTCACGTTTGGAAGTTGCTTTCCAAAGTAGTTCACACCAATCATTCGACCAAGTTTCACTATCGCGGAAAACCAACATGATTGGTGGCAGTGACGAAGACATAAACAGCAGTGATGACTGCAGCATAGACATGAAGGACAGTATGAAAGTCGAAGTAGTAAGAGGTCGTTTAGCCGGTGGCGCTGATAAGCATCCCCGTACTAGCTCAAGCTCAGTATCGGATACAGAAACCCTAGTCGGAGAGGAGAGCGCGTGCAGGATTGCATGTAATAATCAATGAAAATAAAATAAAATTAGACATCAGTACGAGTCGAAAGCTCAATCTCAATCCTTGAATTTCTAAAAAATATTTTTATGCTTCGAACAAAATAGATAAATGTGCATGAATATTTAGAAATTATTTTTTGTTGTCAATATAACATATTTTCACCGCCAAGAATGTCTATAGTAATACAGAATATCATCGAGCAAAGGGATTGTAATATGTTAAATTGATTAAACTGTGGAGGAGGATTGAGGGTAAAGCTCGTGCTGGGATCTAATTCCATTTAACTAAACTCAAAATTTAAAAGTACTCTTTGCCCCCAGCAAAACTGGATAATAAACTGCTTATGGAATTGCCTTTAGTTCAAACACCACTTTGTACGAGAGCCGTGAGTATGGCTGCAGCAGTAGCAACAGTGGCAAGGGGGCGTCGTCGAGGCTTTGAATCAATCCCGGGCAGCAATATTGGGGTAGCTCATTTGAGTACTAGCACTAATACT